>VDFB02364003.1:0-36118 GCA_007258455.2 Sequoia sempervirens | reverse complement strand
ATTATTTGTTAATCACTGTGATGAATTTTAGTGGATGGGAAGACCTATGCCAACAATGGAGATACCATTGCAACCTTAGATAGCTTTGGAACCATTTGAAAAATGGGGCAATTTTGTGGGACCTGTTGATCCACATTCTAAAGGGTAGCATTATATCCTAGTTTGTATAGAGTATGCAACAAAGTGGGCTGAGGTGAAAGCATTGCCACCAACACGAGAGAAAAAGTAGTTGATTTTATGTAAAAAAAAATTCTTTAGAGATTTGGTGCAACAAGAGAAATAGTTTTAGACCAAGGACCACAATTTGTATTAGTGATGATGGAAGCCTTTATGAAAAGATATCAAATGACACATAGGAAATCTTCACCATATCATCCTCAAGTGAATGGACAAGTTGAAGTCACTAATTGAGAATTAGAGAATATATTGACAAAGATTGTTTCATTAAGGAAAAAAGACTAGGTAGAGAGATTGGATGAAGTAGTATGGGCTTATAATACTACATGGAAAATAATAACCAAATTTTCTCCATATGAACTTATGTATGGGAAAACTCCAGTCATTCCTATTGAATTTGAATTAAGAACATTGAAAATGACATTAGAAGTTGGAATTGATTTACCTGAGTCGGAGAAAAGTAGAATTTTGTAGCTAAATAGACTGGATGAGATGAGAATGGAAGCTCTTTAGCGCACAGAGGTGATCTAGAAGCAAAGGAAAGAATGGAATGATAATCATATTGTGACCAGACAGTTCAAGGAAGGAGATTGGGCATTATTAGTTGACTCCAAGCTTCAAGAGTTTAAGGGGAAATCCCATACAAGATGGTTAGGACCCTATGAGATAGATCAAGTATTTGAAAATGGAGTTGTTCAATTAGTATCGATTGTTGGAGAAAGGGGAGTTATGCTAGTTAATGGTCATCAATTGAAAATATATCATAAGCTAGCAACAAAGGAGGAATTTTTATCAGATCTGCAACACAGAATTGAACATTTTCTCATGGAAGATATTTCTTCCTTGAGAGAAGATCTTTGAACCTTTGAAGAAGGAATGAATAAACAAGGTAAATTGAAAACCAAAAAATGGTAGTTTACCTTGGGAAAAAGGAAAGTAAATTGAAAACTAGCAAATGGTGGTTTGCTTTCGAAAAAAAAAACAATAAGATGACTGAAAACCAACAATGGAAGTCTATCTGGGTTAACTCTGAGTAGCTCCTAATTTTTTTTGAAGACTCCTGATGGCTCCTAAAAGTATAGAAGGCTTACAATAAATAAATATGTGCACTTAATGTGAATATTATTCTCAAAATATTATTTTCTAAAGTAGTTAAAATAATGTAAAGTAGGTAAATGTTTATGAGCTTAGAAACCTCCGCCATATTTTTATTAATACTTATAATAAATTTCTTTTAATTATTACAAAAAGTAGAAAAGAAGTTGATTTAAGTGTGATGTGACATTCAAATGATGTCTGTAATAACTACAGGTCATGTTGAGATTCACCTGTCCTTTCAAAATCCTTTCAAAATTAAAATGACATATGTTAGGGGTGTCGCCAACTTTGCAAATTGAATTGCAACTACAAAATTGTTGTGTATGAGGTGTCTGGTGCAGTAAAGGAATTAATTGCAAGGAAATAATTACATGTCATGTCATTTTTCAAAATTGTTGCTTCACAAACATGAAATGATCATTCTAGAAATTGTTTAGTAGCTCAATCTATCATTGTCCATTTTGCCATTATTGATAGAAAAAGATGGGATTCAACAAAAGTAATGTGGAACCTGAGAATTTTACTCTTGATTCTAAGACTATGAGGTTGCTAAGAGAAGCAGGATGGTTGGATTTCATTATGAAGTATGAAGGCTTTCAACAAGAAATTATGGAAGAATAAATAAGAAATTTCCACGTGAATGTCACAAGAGTTAGGAATGAGATCATTGAAGTTACTCCTAAAATCATAAGTGAAATTTCAGGTATTCCTATTGAAGGGAATCTAGTTAATAAGGTCCTAGTAAAATTTGATGAGTTGGTGTCAACATTTCATTAACTAGAAAAGAAGCCTAAGATTCTTTTGCATGAAGGAGATCAATAGGGAATTGTTTGTAACAGCTTGGAAGAGCCTTGGAGAACTGGTATAATGTGGGTAATGAAATTCTTCACATGTGAGGTATAATATGGCACAATATTAGGGATAGGAATGAAAAATTTGATACATTTGAGGTATGGAAATACAAAACCTTCTGCTAGAATCAATTTACCAGCATTTTTGTTTTCACAAATTGCTTCAATGGTTTCCTAGGTAAAATCTAGGGGGGAGTCATCCATAAAATATAATGGTTTAATTTATTTGATAATTAAACATCATTTCTTGAAAAAAGAATCTAGGAAATAAGGTTGGCTTAAATTTTTGTCTGCACCTATGGGTTGATGCAAGAAGTTGGGTACACAAAAAACTCAAAAAGTGGAAATGTTTTTGCTGTTTTTCAGAATTTGTCACACTTGGACTGAAAATTTGAGGCACTTCCACAATGAATCTTAAAAAAAGTCAGTAATATGAAATTTAGAATTTTGAATCTAGTTTCCAAATATGTAAATTATTAATATACCCAATTTATAGAAATTAAATTTTGATAAATATCTATAAAAACCACTTTTTAAAAGTCCCTATTTTTAACCATCGTTGTGTACGACAACATTTTTGACCGCAATAAAATTATTTTACATCTTTTAGAAAAGAGCTACTAATATGAAGTTTAATGGATTTTTGTAATTTTTGGTTGAATATATTTTTTTTAATTAATTTTTTATTGGCCTTAATTGATGTTTTTTCAAATCAACGTGTACGGACAACATAATTGGACCTAAACAAAACATTTTTTGACTCTTTTTTTCATTGTGTAGAGAATTGTCTGAAGTTTGGGACCATATAATTTTTTTTACAAGAAACTTAACCAATACAAAGTTATTAAAAAACTAAAAAAACCCGATCTTTCAAGTTTAAGGCCTAGTTTGCTTAGAAATTAATTAAAAAATAACAAACTTAATCCAATTTTAACAAAAATTATATATCTAGAAAGTAGACATTGTGTTCTCTAATGGGTTTTAATTTTATAGACTAATTCAGAAAAGTTCATATCATCTGTCGTTGACATTTTTTTAGTTTGCTTTAGTTTTTGAAGGTGTCAAAAGTTAAGGCTCGATTGCTGTTTTCCCAAGCCCAAAACCGGGCCAGATTTGGTTTAGAGACCAACTTTTAAATAATCGCTAAGAGGGAAGTATGGAAATCAGCAGGATGGCAAGTGACAAATGAACGCCAGACGCTTCTACAACGATACACGCAGTGTTTGCTCGCTAAGGCAGCTACAAGTATACGCTTTAAAAATATAATGCATAGGCTTACAACGCTGTGGTCGTGTTTGTATAGCTTATTTTTTCCTTAATTTGAAAGTACACTGCTAAAACACGATTTTCCCGCAACATTTTTTCACAGCATTAATTAAAAGTAAGCCATTTTCTCGTGATTTTATTGCAAATTTGTCTCTAGCAAAGTATTATTTCATTCAAATTGTTGAAGAGTAAAGTGAAAATTAAATCTTTCTGAAGTGGAATCATGAACTTTTACAAGAAGATCAAAGTAATTCTTGATGTACTCAGATGATTTTGTACTTCTGGGATTTTATAGAAAAAATAATCTTCATAGTACATAGTTTTATTTGAATATTTGAAGGAGGTGGCAATTTTAAAATAGGTTTCTTGAATTATTTTTTTTGTCATCAAAGAGGGTTTGGTAACCATGGGTGATAAGAAAAGACAAAGAAAAAGATGTAGGAAGGTAATGACACCCGAAGAAATTCAAGCAAATAAAGATAAGGAGGCAAAAACACAAAGGGAAAGGAGACAAAGGATTCATCAAATGAAAGATTCGGAAGCATCTAGTTCTAATAATGTCGAAGAGGAAGCCATGAATGATGAAATCAATGTAGATGATGCAAATGTGGAGATGGTGAATATGGAAGAAAATGCAACTATGGAGACAAACCCAAATGTGCCTTCAACTTCAACTTTGAATGATATGAAAATAACTTCAGGTGTGTCTTCAAATCCACCTCCCAATGATATGGAAAATGTACCTATTCAATTAATCTATCCAGGTATGTCTTCAAACCCAAGTTTTTATAATATTGATATTGCTTGTTTAGAAGAAGTTGGATACACAATTGATGAGATTAATAATATTAGGGTTGAAACAATACAGAAACAAGAAAATGATGAAATTATATCTTATGAGAATGTAAATGAGAATGAAATCCCTAATATTGATGAAAATGAGAATGAAATCCCTTTTACATTTGAAAATGAAAATGAAACCCCTTGTGTGAATGAAAATGCAACTCCATCTATGGATGAAGGTGAAATTTTTTTTTTAACAACTGAAACAAATGTGTTAAATAACCTTCGTGGTAAAGTTTCTTCAAGACAAATTAGAAACTATGGAAATAAAATATATAAAATGTTTTTTTATAGAAAGAAATTAGGATTCCAATGTCAACTCATGGTGCAATTGATGAGAATGTTTAAAATGAGAAAAGTGATGAAAAAATTAGGTGTTTTTGTAAAACCAAAAAAGAAAGATAATTCAGTAGAACAAGTCATATCGAGTGTTGCTAATGTTATTGATGTTATTGGTAAGAAAAGTTGATCAAAAGATAAGAATGCGGCTCGCCGTGCAATAACAACTGCTCTAGTTGATAAAATAGCTTCAAATAAAAGAATGTTAAGTAAGATTAGTAAATGTATAAACTTAAATCCTAGAACTTTGATAAGAGCTACTAAAAGAAGAGAAAGTATTGAAAAAGATCCTATTAATCAATGTTGGAGTTTTAGTGGTAGACTCCCAAGATCAGACATGAAATTAACTAATGAAATTAAATCTTTAATCAAAAAATTTTGGTATGATAATACAAGAGTATCACCTAACATTAGAGATGTCTTAAAATTAAGGGTGGGTTCAAAAATTCGTGAACCTCATCCAAAGTATCTCTTAGATATGACTCAAATTGAATTATATAAAAAAAATTTAGATGCTTCAATCTTACCATTGAATATTAATATAAGTCAAAGATCATTTGAAAAGTGTAAACCTTGGTATGTTAGAATTAATAAGCAACGAATCTCTTGTTGTTGTAAGACCCATGTACAATTTCGTTATTATTATGATAGTTTTCAATATATACAATGCACTTTGCATGCTAACCAAATTATGCAGGACATTTGTGGTATTAATATGCCACCTGAAAGAATCAAAGATTTTATAGCAGGTTTGTTTTGTAATCCCTCTTTAAACGGAAACTCATTTTTTTTAAAAGGATGTATTTCTGGAGAATGCGATAGATGTGGTAACTTTTCATTATTAGGACAATGTATGCATGAAAGTAGTTCAGATGAATTTGGGAAACAATTAGTGGATGTGAAAATTTAAAATTGGAAGCATTTAAGTTGAGTTGAATTGTGAAAAGTTAGTGTGCATACTAATATCGAATTTAAAGACAAGTTTGTACCTAAATATACTAACACTTTCGAATGCTCATCAGTTTGATAATCACCTCGTTTTTATGTAAAAAAAACACATTTCCAAATTGGAACCATATTGTCAATTGTTGATTTTGCCGAAAATTATACTTTGCTCCACAAGAAGAAACTAAATCACAATATTACAATTCAAAGGCAAGTAGCTATATTTGTTCACATTGTTTATAGACATGTCAAGATAGTATGCAGATAATAGAAATTTTTTGAAAGAGACTATTTTATCTAAGTGATAAATGATTATCATCGAGCTTGGTACAATATTACTTGATATATTTAAGGTAATTTGGGGTAAAAGAGAGGAATTCAACAAGAACATCTCATATGGTTGGAATTGCATGGGTTAATTCAAAAATGTTAGAATGTTTTATTGGTTATGTAGAGTTCATAAGGAAAATAATATCTAGCATGTATATGGAGTTTTTTTTTAAGCTAGTCATGGTAAGGTAGAACACGATGGAGTGTGCATGTGTAAAAGAGCTCTTGCTAGAGAGCAACTAAAATTTGAGATGTCAGTAAAATTTGAGGAAATGCACGTAATTAGATTGGTGCAATACCAAATTATCTACAAGAATAAGTGAGAGCTCAATAATACGATGCTTCTTTTGGTTAGTTGAAGAAAATGATATTTTTTCTCGACAAGATTGTGAAACAATTAATGAATATGCAAAATGGCATTCATTTAAGAGTTCAATGCAAAACAGCATGGACAATATGGACAAGCCGAAAGTTGGCATATTGTCAATTTTGTATTGTGTAAGGATTAAGTGTGCATGTGAAAATATGGAATGGCCTAATAACGGCAACAAAGAGCTTAACGTCACATTGACACATGTTCAACATGAAATGACAATTGAAGAAATCAAGTGTTCACATCAGATGATTATGATCATTTTTCAGATCTTGTACAAGAAGGTACATTATTTATTGAGCTGAATTTTGTATGTATGCATGTTTATATGAGTTAAATATAAGTCACTTTTTATTGAATTTTGTATTTATTTTTGCAGGACATGTGTATGTTGTTGTTGCACCTCAAGGGAATGAAGAGCAAATAGAGTACTGGTTGGCTAGATGTGTTGAGAGAAAACATAAGTTGGTACATACTAGAGTGGATGATGACAACTTTGAGTATCCAACTGGTTCAGTGGTTGTTGTTGGCACTTGGCTTCGAAAATATTTGATGAGAAAGAATGGCTTGCCTACATTTGAAGATTATGAAAGACACAAGAAAATTATGCATTATTCACATTTGATTTTGGCAACCAATATAAAACTAGTTAGATATCAAGGGAGGCCTGCTAATAAAGTTTTATGGACAATTTCAATGGATGATCACGAGACAATCATAGATGCATTAAAAAAAAAAGAGGATGCAGATGGTACAATAGAGTAAATAAATATTGGTAAGCATATCTAGTCGTATATATATTTAATTGATATATATATATATATATTTGTCTTTAATCATTTCCTAATTAAAGTTTTATATCATTTTTTGTTTCAGGTCTCCCAAAATTAGATGCTTTACAAAAAAGAGAGGAGATGCACATATATTATAATGGAATTTCAATCTAGAGACAGGTAACTATATATAGTTCTAGATACATTTAATTGATACTTTATAATTGATTTCATATCCCCTTAAGCCATTCTCTTAAAACCCCTTAAGTCATCCTCTTATGTACCATTAATCCATCCTTTTGCAGCCCCTTAAGTCATTCTATCAACTACCATTAATCCATCCTCTTAGGACCCCGTAATCCATACCCTCATATATCTACCCTTAATTTGTCCACTTGCATCCACTTAAGTCACTCTCTCAACACCTCTTAATTCATCCTCTTAGGACCCCTCAATCAATATCCTCATATATCTACCCTTAATCCATCCACTTGCATCCCCTTAAGTCACTCTCTCACCACCCCTTAATCCACTTTAACTCATTTTAGGGTTTAGGGTTTATGGTTTAACTCATTCTATCAACTCCCCTTAATCCACCCTCTTGCATCACTTTAACTTATTCTCTCAACTCCCCTTAATCCACCCTCTTACATCACTTTAACTCATTTTATGGTTTAGGGTTTAGGTTTTAACTCATTCTATCAACTCCCCTTAATCCACCCTCTTGCATCCCCTTAATCCACCCTCTTATGTAAGTTTAACTCATTTTGGGGTTTAGGGTTTAGGGTTTAACTCATTCTATCAACTCCCCTTAATCCACCCTCTTGCATCCCCTTAATCCACCCTCTTGCATCACTTTAACTCATTTTAGGGTTTAGGGTTTAGGGTTAGAGTTAGAATTAGGGTTAGGTTTGGGTTAAAATTAGAGTTATTTTTTGGGCATAGGTTTAGGGTTATGGTTAGGAAAAGGGTAAAAATTAGAGTTACGATTGGGGTTAAGGTTAAAACATGAGTTAGGGTTGAGGATAGGGTTTAGGTTAGGGTAAGAGTAAGAACTAGAGTTAGTTTTGGGGTTAGGGTTATGGTTAAGGTTAGAGCTAGGGTTAAAATTATGGTTAGGGTTAAGGTTAGAGATAAAATTATGGTTAAGGTTAGGGTTATGATTAGAGATTGAGTTAGGCTTACGGTTAGTGTTTGGGTTAAAATTAGATTAAGGGTTATGGATAGGGTAACAATAAGAATTGGAGTTATGGTGGGGATTAGGGTTATGGTGAAAATTAGTGTTAGGGTTAAGATTAGGGTTTGGGTTAAGATTAGAGATAGAATTAGGGTTAGAGTTAGGGTTATGGGGTTGAGGGTGAAGTCTCTAATTTCTCCAACTAGGCCTGAGAAAAATCTTGTCACTACAATCAAACTTAGGTGCATAAAGTTTTTTAGCTTACTTTTTATCTCCCTATTCTTCACTTTCTATATTCCTTGCTCATTTCTTGTAGATGGAACTTCTTACCATATTGAAACATTTTTCAAAAGATAAGGCTTCTCTCATATATTTTCATTGATTCAAATATTTTTCTATTAATCTATATTGTTTCTCCTTAATAGATTATTCCTAAGGGATGAGGGGAACGGTTTCAAATTCTTCTTCATCTTCCTATAAAACATGGGGTTTTAGGAATTCCAAAGGGTGTCACATGTTGCTCTACTTTTTGTTTTTGTTGATTTTTCCCTCCTTTTGGGATTTTTTATGATTAAATATTCAACCAACTTCCTAGAATTAGCCCATTTGACTCCTTTAGCCTTGATTTAGAATTTGAAAATTCTTTTAGAATTCCTCTTTTTCTCCTTACCCTTTTTTCAATAAAATTTTATGATACCTAAAATATTTCTTATTTCTCATTGGACTTACAAAAATAAAATGGGAAATGACTATAATATTTAAGTATGTTATGAGTGCCCCTAGTTATGGGGCCACTAGTGTTATATAATAAAGAGAATGTAATTTTTAAAGTGGCATTGATAAAGAGGTTTGTACATGTAGGTTTATTTTGGAGCTTGTAAAAGGAAAGAATTAAAAGATAGCTATTTAATTAAATCCTAAGATTGAGTGGTATTCTTGTTTATCCATTAATTTTACTTGAATGGATTGGACACCATATTTTCTATCACTAAGTTAGAGGGAGGGAACCCCATTTATTTCCATATATAGTTAATGGATGAAAATTCATAAATCAATCATGAGAAATTCCATATAGGGATAGTAATTAAGATACATTGAATTATTATCCAAGTGACTCCTACAATATCTATTTTTTATAAGTTTTAAGTGTCTCTCTTGGAACCTATGGTTTGTAATTCATGTACAAATTAGAGTTAGGGTTGGGGTTAGGGTTAGGGATAAGTTTAGGGTTAGGGTTAAGATTGGAGTTAGGGTTAGGGTTATAGATAATTAGGGTTAGGGTTAGGGTTAGGGATAAGGTGAGGGTTAGGCTTAATATTGGGGTTAAGGTTAGGGTTAGAGTTAGAATTAGGGTTAGGTTTGGGTTAAAATTAGAGCTATTTTTTGGGCATAGGTCTAGGGTTATGGTTAGGAAAAGGGTAAAAATTAGAGTTACGATTGGGGTTAAGGTTAACACATGAATTAGGGTTGAGGATAGGGTTCAGGTTAGGGTAAGAGTAAGAACTAGAGTTAGTTTTGGGGTTAGGGTTATGGTCAAGGTTAGAGCTAGGGTTAAAATTATGGTTAGGGTTAAGGTTAGAGATAAAATTATGGTTAAGGTTAGGGTTATGATTAGAGATTGAGTTAGGGTTATGGTTAGTGTTTGGGTTAAAATTAGATTAAGGGTTATGGATAGGGTAACAATAAGAATTGGAGTTATGGTGGGGATTAGGGTTATGGTGAAGATTAGTGTTAGGGTTAAGATAGGGTTTGGGTTAAGATTAGAGATAGAATTAGGGTTAGGGTTAGGGTTATGATTAGAGATAGAATTGAACTATGAATCTAACTCTAACCCTAATCAAACCTAACCCTAACCTAACCTTAAACCTAACCCTAAAAGAAATAAAATCTTAAATATAACCCTAGTGGACACCCAACCCTAATTCAGTCCTAGCTATAATTGAATTATAACCCTAATTAAACCCTAGCCCTAATTGAGCAGCTAACTCCTAACCCTAACCAATAATCTATTTAACCCTAATACATAAACCCTAGCTTATGAATTTAATCTTAACCCTTATCCTAATTCTAAAGATAAACCTAACTCTAACCCTAATTCTAATTTTAACCCTAATCATAATTCTAACTATATTTGTTATCCTAATTCCAATATTAACCCCAATTATAATGAAAAAACTAATTCTAAATGTAACCTATTAAATTATAATTGTAATTAAACCACGACTCTAACCTATTCTTAAATCTGATCTAGTTGATAGAAAGAATTTAGAGGAAGATGTTATGGATTGTCTAGTTACTAATGATGTAATTGGATAGGCTAATAGAATATCAAAATGACACACAAGAACTATTAAAATTGTATTAGGGTTTCTAGTTTTAGCTCACCTAAGGGGAGAGAGGTCTCTAAGAGGTTTCTAGTTTTACGTTTTAGGGTTTAGATTTCTAAGTTATGTCCAATTTAGGTTTAGATTTTATGGTTTTCAATTTACAATTTAACGTTATTTATTTTTTAAATGCAATTTAAAACTATTAAAAATTGAAATAAAACACATTAAAGAAAAAAACTTAAATACTAATTAAAAACAAAAAAATAAGATACAAAGCAAAAAAGGGCAGAATTCAACCAACCTGGAGGTCTCAGAGGTCAGGTGTGTTGACGAGAGGAGGTGACAGTCGAAACACGCTCGAAGCAACATCCTACAAACGCATACGCACTTTTGATTGTATTCTCTCAATCCGCCAAAAATAGTGGATAAAATGAAAAGCCAGCAGTTTATTTAAAAAAATAAATACTTTTCAAAAATGCGTACGCATTTTGAAATGTGTATGCATTGCTAAACGCGTACACGTTTGTAATGCATACACATTATTAAACCCGTATGCATTCGTAACGCGTACACGTTTCATAACGCGTACACGTTTTAGGTTCGCGTACCCATTGCTGAGTGCGTACGCGTTCAAATTTTGGTTCGGGTACCCGTTCCATAACGCGTACGCATTTTTAAAAAATGTGTACATGTTTTATGTGAAATTTTTTTTGTTGCCCGAAATTTCCCCTCTTCGTGTACTCAACTTCTTGCTTTTACCCTGTAAATGGAGAAACCCTTTCCAAACAATATCCAATATCAAAGAGAGGCTAAACTATGCATTAATCTTTTGAAACAAAACTTGTACATAGACAATGTACACTTTTTCCTTCAATTTGATAGCATTATGACATTGCCTATGTACTTGTAATAACCCTTGAAACCTTTTTCAATTGCATATAATTTATAAAGAAGAGTAGAGAGGAAACCATAAATGGATTCATGAAACCGTGGCCACCCAAAACCATGGTATGACAAAAACCAACACCCTTATGTGACTAGCCAATATATCTATGAGTAGAAAATATAATCCTTCAAACATCTTTAACCCATATGAAGAGTATACACAAATCCCCAAAAGTAGCGCTTTCTTTTTCCTCCATAATCCAATGGGCCTCCATCTAATTTCAAGGTTGTTTGTCCTATTATGTATAGCACCGTTATTGGGGTCTAGTTGATTTGTTCCATTACTCAATACTCCCATTTTACATTTATTTTTTCCCTATCCTATTTCAAGTTCATAGTTCACTACCTCTAAGAATGTTGTTTCAGCTTGAACTATATCTTCTACTGATGTACATTTTTCTGCAAAGATCCTCTACTTTCACGATGTAAGGTCTTATGGACACTTGGCAAGACAATACCTTCCCAAACAAAAAGTAGAATAAAAGACTTATTCAAAGGAAGGAATTGTATGATATACTTAGAAAAGAAGCACTGTGACTTTATTGTTCTTAATTACAATTTCGCATTGCTGTTTGATGGCAGGCATAATGAAAGTCTCAATGGAGGGAAAAAATAAAGAAGAATAGAAGGAAGCTCTCAGGTCATAAGCATGAAAATAAGAAGAAAAGAGTAGGGGAATGGCATGTGCGATGATCCAAATAATTTATTAAGCCAAAGGACCAAAAAAACACACTTGTGTGGTAGTGTAGCACAAGGATATAAAAGTGATATTTGATAAGGGATTTCAGGGTTATTTTAGATACTAATAGCTTATTCTTTACACACAAAAACTTGTGGAAAAATGGGCAATAGAGAAATTTTGGGGTCATATATCCAACTAGGACATGAGACCTTTCTTAAGAAGAATTCATAGGTGAATGAGATTATTAATTGTCATTTTTCAAAAATTGGAAACCAATATTATTACCTACAGTTTGGAGAGAAGTGTTTCTCCTAGTAATCTGCCTCATCTTGTCCCATGCAATTAGAAAATAGTAAAATTGTAAATATCTTTTTAATATTGTTATGAAATACCCATTGTTTACATTCATTTATGGAGCTTCTTGCATAAGTAAATATTTGGGAAAAATAAATGTTTTCCTCCTAAAATTGATGTCCTGGACATCTAAAATTGTTGTTTCATGGCGGACATAAAGAAACTCTTAAAGGAAGAGAAAAATAAAGCAAAACATAAGGAGGCTCTCACGCCATCAACATGAAAACATGAAGAAAAGAGAAAGAATGGCATGTGAGATGGTACAAACATATGATTAAAGCAAAGGAATCAAAAAGTAGAACATTATGTGGGTGGCATACTAGAAAAATCAATGACAAGAAGAGGACATCCTGAAGTATTGGCTCACTTTTTTATAGACAAAAAATATCAATTGAGAATTTGAAGAAATGTGTCTTTGGAGTCACTTCAAGCAAAATTTTGGGATACATAGTGTCATGAAGGAGAATCAAAGTGGACCCTACCAAATTCAAAGCAATCATTGAGATACCTCCACCTAAAAAACTCAAGAAACTTCAAAGTCTACATGGAAAGTTACAATCTATGAAGAGATTCATTCACAATTGGATGATAAATTTCAACCATTCACACATATTATTCACAAGGGTGTAGCATTCAAATGGGATCAATATTATCAACAATAATTTTAGTAGTTGAATGATTACCTTGCATCACCGCTAGTATTGATGCCACCAACCACAAAAAAAACTTTGATATTGTGCATCTTAGCAACATCAACAAGATTAGGCACTCTTCTAGCACAACATGCTTAATTGGAGAAAGAAAGATCTATTTACTACATCAGTAGGAACTTATTTTGATATGAGCTTAAGTATACAACCATGGAAAAATACCTTCTAGTAGTAGTGTTTGGTTCACAAAACCTAATACATTATGTGCTTAGTCATCAAGTTAAGATTATTTCTAAGGTTGATCTATTAAATTACTTGTTATCAATGAAAACTCTTATAGGCCATATGGCTATGTCAGTTATTATCCCGAGTGAGTTCAACATTGAGTATGTGGATTGAAAAGAAATTAAGGGATAGGTTATAGTAGATAAATTAGCATAAGCACCTATATATGATGAAAATCCATTGGTATATGAGTTCTTGAATGAAGCAATATTTACCACAACATCAAAAAATCAATGGAAGCTATACTTTTATGGTTCCCATACACAACATGGATTAGGAGTAGAGATCATATTCATCACCCCTCAAGGTGATTGTATTCTGAAATCCTACATGCTATATTTTGCATGCACCAATAACATAGTTGAGTATGAAGTCGTCATCACAAGGTTAGGAATAGTTACTCACTGGTAAATCAAGGAACTCTAGTTCTATGGTGATCCCTAGCTAGTGGTAAGATAGGTTAATGATGACTACCAAACTAAGGATGACAAAATAGTGCCATAGAAAAGAATAGTTGATAGCTTTAAGGGATACTTCATTTTCATTACTTTTAAGCATATTCCTATAATGAAGAAGAGAGTAGTAGATGCTATGGAAACCATTGGGTCTCTATTATACATTCCACACAATAGCCATAAGTATGAATGTATGATGGAGAAGCTTCTCATACTACCTTTTCAAATTCTTGAATTAGAATTTGTGTCTAAAACTATTCTCATTTCCCCTTGGTACCATTATTTCTACCTATACCTTCATGATGGTATCTTTCTATCTGACCTTAGTCACAACCTCCAAAAAAATTTTATCCAAAGATCCTCTCGCTTCACCGTCATTTGAAATACCCTTAGCCAAAAAATTATTGATGGAACATTACTTAGATTTCTTAACGTGAAAGAAGCTTCAACTACTTAAAAAAATATCCTCAAAGGTGTTTGTCGGTCACATTTGAGTGGTGTTACTTTTGCAATGAAGTTTCTTAGAATTGGGTATTATTAGCCTACCATGAAACATGAGACTAATCAATTTGTGAAAAAATTCTTACAATGTTCGTGGTATGGTGATCTCATCCATGCTCTAGTGCAAGAATTAGGACCTATAATGATACCTTGGTCCTTATCACAATGGGGGCTTGGTCTCATTGGAAATATTTCACACACATAATCTAGTGACCATAAATTTACCATCACCACCATTGATAATTTTACAAAGTGGATAGAATCCATTCCTATGACCAATACCACTAGAAATAAAATATCCAAGTTTATCCCAAACTACCTAATTTTTCACTATGGTGTTCCTCATTTCATTATAAAAAAAAATGGAACACCCTTCAAAATTTAGAATGTTCAAGATCTTTGCACGACCAATTTTATATCCAACACCATTTTCTTAAACCATAATACTATCAAGGGAATGCTCAAGTTGAAGCATCTAACAAGACTATCCTAAAGATAGTGAGAAAGACTTCTAATGATGTTGGCTAGGATTGGCACTTATATTTGATTCCCACCTTATGATCCTATCGAGCAAGTATTAGGAAAACCACTAGTACCACTCTATATTCCTTGGTATATGGAACCAAATCCATCTTACCCATTGAGATTGAGCTCCCATCGCTAAGGGTTTCAATGCAACACTTGATTGATGATGAAGAGTATCAAACATCTAAATTGAATCAGATAGAGTTCTTGGATGAGTGCCATTTAGAAGCACTAAATCAATTACACACATATCAAAATCATCTCCATAGAGGGTATAACAAGAAAATAAAGAATATACACTTTAAATTTGGATACCTAGTTCTTAAAGAGAATGAGAAAAAATAATTGGATCAAGACAACAAAGGGAAATATGAACCTAAATTCACTAGGAACATTTTTCATTACTACAAGTTATAGATCTAGAGAATATCAGTTACTGAAACTTGAAGGGGATCCCTTGCAGGAGTCTATCAACACAAATCATCTCAATTGGTTCTATGAATAGACCATGAGGGGTATCTTATTCCCAAAAATCCAAAAAAGGTATAAAATAATAAAGAGAAAAATCATCCTCTAGTGAAAACCACTTTGGTTGCACTTTGGGCAAGTACTTTGGATAAAACCTATAAAATGTGTTCCTTGTTTAAATAAGCATCATCTACTATCTATCAAACAAACTTTCTCTTATCATCCATCCATAATAAAACCCCCACTCATACATGCATCCATCTTCCACTTATTTATCTTGCATCTTTGTATCTACATTCCTATCATATCTTGGTATTTGACAAATACCTATTAGTACTACTTAGCAGTATCCTAAGGTCACCTCATCTAACCCATAGAAAAGTGGCCTAACATCATACTTGGGGCATGTTCTTATACTTAGTTTCTGGATTAGATTATTATATATCCCCTGAGTTATTGAAAAATAAAAATAAATCCAAACATTTGTAAAAGTCTAGAAAACATCCATACATGTTGAAAAATTAAAAAAAAAATCCAAACATTTGCAAAATTCCAATACCATCAACATATTTCAAAAACCCAAAAAAATCCATATATGTTGAAAAATCCAAAAATATCAAAACATTTGCAAAAATCCAAAAACATCCACATATTTCAAAAATCCAGAAAGCATCATATATGTTGAAAAATCTGAAAATATCCAAATATTTGCAAAAATCCAAAAAACATCCACATATTTGAAAAATTCAAAAAAATCCATAAAGTATCAAAATCCCAAAAATATTCTTATTGGCAATTGAAGTATGTGCTAATTTAAGTCCAAAGAATTGAACTATGAAGCCTCTATGCATCACATAGGAAAGTCCATCCAAGATGAGCCCTCGAGGAATAGGTTTTTCCCTTCGGTCTTATTCTCCCAATCCAAATATTGACATATTGAAAAAGTGGAAAATGTTAAAATACCAAAAATAGCATCAACACTTCAAAAAAGTTAATTTTTTTTAAAACATTCAAAAAAAGAAACAAAAAATGCACCCCATCCCATCTCATATCATTTACAATAAATTTCCATCCATAATAAATTTATCATCATCCTCACCTTTCACAAAGAAAATAGAAGCGGGTACAACAATTATTGAAACATAAATACCCACACAAAATCATAAGTTTTGATCATTGTCAAACATATCAACAGGATTTCATATCAATGGCCTAATCCCTTTTCCAATCAAAATCAACATCTAATGAATGTCTTAATGGATAGAGATTTCCTACAATAGACATCGTTTCAAATATCAACTAAAATAACTCTCTCTAGCAAGAGATATGATGGCGTTGATATCTTTGTCATTTTGACCTTTTCTTTTGGTTTTATTTGTCTCATTTATATCACTCACTTGAAACTCCTTGATCTTCAATTTATCTTGGTGTACCCAGAGGGGTACATAATGGGGCATGCTCATTGCTTTTTTTTATTGTGTTTGTTGGATTTTCTTGTAATACGACCTTGCAAAATACTTTTCTTGTGTGTGTAGGGATAGTCTCGAGTAATACAACACCTATTGCATATCAGGCTCTCCATACCTTTTTTGTATTGTCTCCTTACTTCAAAGGATTCATTCTCTCACATGATCAGACAGGGTGTATGTATATCAAGTATGGACAAGGATAATCTTATTTGTTTGTAGAGTGAAATTCCATGCAATAGATACAATGTCACCCTGGTTCTTCATACCTTGGTGCATCATGTCTACATGCTATATCAAAGTAAGGAATTCTCTATATTACATGGCATAATCTAAAAGGAAAAAGAAAAATCATCTATCTATTATCATCACATATCCAATAAAATTTTAGAATCCATCCTAATAATCATAAACTTATTGGTATCTCGATCAATTCCATTCCATTATTTCTAATAATTCATTATACTTATATTCGTACTAAAATTTCTATCAAAGTATCATGACATACAACTGAAAATATATGCATCCCATCTTACATCCACAAACCATTAATAGGAATCTCACATAATCCATCTTACATAATCGTCATATATAATATGAAAATAAAAAAATAAAATCATCCATATCATTATATCATGACATGTCATCCTTCATCAACTAATCATTAGAATAAGCATAATCATACATGTCATCATAGCACATGCTTCCATACACCATAGCATATATCATAAGAGATCAATGCATAAAAAAACATCATATATAATAGTTGTATCAAAATGCCTCATCTCATATATCATCAAAAAAATGAATGTCATGATACATATCAAATATGTGATATACATAAAAAGTATACATGGGGCTATCCATAGTCAGTGACTATGTATACATCATAAAACATATATATAGTAGCATATTTATACAAAAATTTATATATGCGTATAAAGCTACCCTCAACTCCCATGATCCTCTCTATTAGGAGGAGGTTGAGCTAGTGGTGGTCCCATCGGTTATTGTTGATGCTGCAATGCCCCCAACATATATATTTTTAACCAAATATTAATTTCACAAAATTTATTGAATACACATCAACTCATGAGCACAAAATGATGCTTCAATATATTGATAACTACCAAATCTCATGTATATAAATGATATATTAATTATAACTCACAATAATCTAGAATTATTTACAAGGTTACCACAAATCAAAAATAGTATTGTCAACTGTCATATAGAATCCTTGAAGTACATATGCAATCCTTGAATGAGAATGCTTTAAGGAACCAAAGGAGTTTCATCTTCTAATCCTAGTGAAAATTGGGTTTTCATCTAATGCACACAAACTCCTATAGGTATTCATCCATAAAAGGAAGTAGAACACAAGTGTCCCAAAATATAAGAAAAATGATATAGTAAGTTGATGCCCAATATATGAATTGACTCCCTACATTTATACACTAACAATTTCCCTTAAGGAACAGGTCGCCCTTGATCCAAAATAGTGCCAAAGCCCTTAATTTGAATTGACATGCTATACTAGGTTTTCCTCAAGGCCAAAGTAGATTCTTTTGGAATTATTGTTTCATCCCCTATACCTGTCCATATGCTTTCCTAGCCATTTCCTTCATCCTAAAACTCAGCACTTGATGTTGCATGATTTAAAGGTGTCTTATCCTTTAAGCCTATTGAAGTGGGTGTCAGTTGTTTAGCATAGTTATCTTCCAACATAAATATATTTCCAGTACATGATCCATTCCTCTAAATTTTGGGGTATGAGGTGCAAGTGTCATCATAGATGTTATGGTCCAAATCACAAGTCAAAATGTTCTCTTATAGAGGAATGTAGAGGGATTCTCAGACCCAATCCTATTCTGGTACAATATGTTTGAACTAGAAATATGCTAACGATGATATCTTTCTATTATATGATCCTTTTTCCTTGATCCCAAAATATGATGTGAGGAAATTTTTATAGATGCTACATTCCAAACTGCGAGATGGGAGGGTGTTCTATGAAAAAATGTGGTAGGATTCCTAGATTCCACTCTATAATTGTCATTTTGAAAAAAGGGGACATGAAAAATCCTCCCTTCCTAAAATTGCTTGTCCTCAAGCAATGTAGACTTGGGTTCTCTAGAATCTCAGGCTCTTCCTAGGTAGAATCTTCACTTAGAAAATTATCCAATGAACAAAATATTTTTTTATGCTTTTACTTCTTAGATCCTTGACTTGGGTGTTGATCATAACTTCTGGAGTGAGAGTAATATTTCCTTCATAATCTAATGGTAGTAACTTAGCTATAGGAGATATATTCAATCCTAAAACCTTCTTCAAACATTAAACATGAAAAACATTATGGAATTTGTTGTCTTTCAAAATATTCACTTCATAAGAAACTTCTCTGACCTTTCAAGTTATCCTTTATGGCCCATAGAACTTAGGGTCGAGTTTCTCTACTCCACCTTTCTTGATAGAAGATGATCTATATGGTTGCAACCTTATGAATACCATATCCTCCAGTTCAAATTAACTTTCTATGTTCTTCCTATCTATATACATCTATTTATTCTAATCATTTTACAAGTCATCCTTAAGTGATTTCAAAATCTCCTAATTTTGTTTGACCAAATTTCTTGCTACTGAAACCCTACTATCCGTGAGAACCAAATCTACAAAGGTGAAAGCATCATATCTATAGATTTATTTGAAATGAGACATTCCAATTGACATGTGGTGAGTTTTCTTGTAGCAATACTCTCCCAAATGAAGCCACTTGATCCATGAAAACTACTAGCCAGTGATATAGTTCCATAGATAACCTTCCACCTGTTTGTTCAAAATTTCACTCTACCCATTATTTTGGGGATGTTAGCTAGTGCTACAAGTGATCTTAGTGCTAGTTAAAAGAAACACTTCTCTCCAAAAATCACTAAGGAACTAGCTATCTCTATCACTTAGAATGTTTTTGGGTAGTCCATGTAGCCAAGAAACATTCTTGAAGAATAGTTCTTCACTTTGAAAATATTTATAGTTACTAGAGATGGCAAAGAAATTGTCATGCTTAGTCAATAAGTCAACTACAACATAAATGCATTTTTTTCTTGCACCTTGGGTAATCTAGTGATGAATTCCATGGAAGTACTCTACCATTTGTCTTTTGGAATGGGAAGATATTGCAGTAATATTTCTAAAAAAATTTGTTCCCCCTTGTTCTGTTGACATGTGACACATTCCCTAATATGTGAGAGAACATCTTCCTTAAGGCCCTTCCAAGCGAACCTTTCTCTAATCTACTAGTAAGTTTTGTAGAATCTATGATGCCCCACCATAGCTGCATTATGATAGGCTTCCATTACCTTCTCATCCACCTTGGATACAAAAACTAGGGAAACTCTATTCTTGAATAGAATTGGACCTTTCGACACCAAATATCGGTCATCCTTTTATGCACCTTCTAGAATTTTGGTAGAAAAAGGATCCTTGGAATATTCCTCCATGATTGACTCCTAGTTTGCTAATGTGATGGACACATGACCTAGAGTAGGCCTCATAAATATTACATCCATCACAATATTCTTTTTTTGTTGGACATATTCAATATAAGAATGGGTATGTGTAGGATCATCATGGAAAAATAGGCCCTTAAGTGGCGAAAAATTCAAAAAAATCAGAGTTAGACAACTTGACGTAAAAATTTGAATAAGTTATCTATATTATTTCAAAAATATGTAAGAATATAATCTGTACCAAATTGAATGTAGTTTCTAAACTACAAGGTTTATTTTTTTTTAAAATCTATTTGGTGAAAATTTGAAAGTTCAATGCATTAGTACTTAAATTTTAGGGAAAAAATAAGTAGGTGTCTGTCTGACAACTCTAACCACAATAAGATGATAATATTTTTTTATAAGATTTTAGATATAAGTAAAGGACTCATGTCTCAATGTGATGCATATTTTTTGTAATTTTTTTTCAAGTAAATAATTATTTATAAATGAATTTTTTATTACAACTTTTAAAAAAAATAAAAACTTGTATGTCGACCATCTTAACTTGGTCAAAACTTCATGAAATTCATTTTTTTTTAATCTTATAATATGTGAAGCATAGAATGTGACACATGTTTCAGATTCAAAAAATGTGATGTCGTTTGAAAGCTATAGATGTTTTTCAATCAACCTATCAATCAAGACTTTAATCATTATTCAAATAGAAAATGAATAATAATTAGTTATTAAATTCAAAGTAAAGCATAATTTTTATTGGTGGAAAGTTGAGAATCTCCTTTAAAAACCCTTTTTGTTTCATCAATTTTAGGTAAGAAAAAGTCATCAGCCACATACCCTACACATGCCCATCATATCACCACTTTTTGGCCCATCATGATCCTGCACATACCCGAATCATATGCTTGAAGCTTACTTACCCATTTTTCTTGCCTATAATTTAAATTCTATTGAATTAGGAAGAACTTTATCCTTTTGTGATCTAATTTGACAAAAAATATTTCACCTACTAGGTATTGCTAGAATTTATCTAAGGCATGCATTATGGCCAAAATTTCTTTGTCATATATGTAATATTCTCTTTCATTGGATCTCAACTTCCTACTTTCAAATTCTATAGGTTGTCCCTTCTAGGAGAGAACATCTCCAGTTCCTTCACTTGAAGCATCACATTATAAAACAAATGGAAGTGATAAATCAGGAATTGCAAGAAGCAGAAAAGAGCTCATTACCACTTTTAACTTCTCAAAGGTGTCTTACACCTCCTTTTTCCATTCAAAGGATTATTATTTAATTACACTAGTAAGGGGGGCCAGAGACTAAGAAAATCCTCTAACAAACCTTTAGTAATAGCTACATAGTCCAAAGAAACCTCTTAGTTGAGACAAGTTTGTAGTGGATGGCTATTCTAGAATAGCTTTGATCTTTTGTTGATCAACCTGAACTCCTTTAGCATGTATGACATGTCCCAAATACAATATCTCTATTAACCTAGAATATCAGGGTATGTGCAGGATCATCATGGAAAAAACATGCCCTTAAGTGGCAAAAAAAATAAAAATATTAGAGTTAGGCAACTTGGTGTAAAAATTTGAATAAGTTATCTATATTATTTCAAAAATATGTAGGAATATAATATGGAGCAAATTGAATGTAGTTTCTAAACTACTAGGTTTTTTTTTTAAAAAAAGAAATCTATTTGGTGAAAATTTGAAATTTCAATGGAGTAGTACTTAAATTTAGAGAAAAAATAAGAAGTAGGTGTCTGTCTAACCACCCTAACCACAATAAAATGATAATACTTTTTTATAAAATTTTAGATATAAGTAGAGGACTCATATCCCAATGTGATGCATATTTTTTTGTAATTTTTTTCCAAGTAAATGGTTAATTATGAATTTTTTATTACAAATTTTATAAAATATAAAAAACTCATATGTCTCACCACTTTAACTTGGTCAAAACTTCATGAAATTCATTTTCTTCTTTTTTTAATCCTGTAGTATGTGAAGCATAGAATGTGACACATTTTTTTGATTCAAAAAATGTGATACCATTTGAAAGCTATAGATGTTTTTCAATCAATCTATCAATAGGACTTTAGTCTTAATTCGAATAGAAAATGAATAATAATTACTTATAAAATTCAAAGTAAAGCATAATTTACATTGGCGGAAATCTAAGAATCTCCTTTAAAAACCATTTTCATTTCATCAATTTTGGGTAAAAAAAAGTCATCAGCCACATACCCATCATATTGTCACTTTTTGGCCCATCATGATCCTGCACATACCCATCACATTTGGACATATTTTGTAAAGAGAGACTATTGTTCAAGAATTCCCAAGATTATATCTAAATACTTCAAATTTTCTTCCCATATTTTTCTATATATCAAAATGCCATCAAAGAAAGCTTGCACCAAATTTCTCAAGTTCTTACCAAAAAAAGATTCATGCAAGATTGAATTTATTTTGAAGTATTAGTGAGATTGAAAGACATGACTAGGAACTCAAAGAGCCCATAGTGACACAAAAAATAAATCCTATGTACATCTCATTTCTTCATGTTGATATGGTGGTATCAAGACCTCAAATAAATCTTCAAGTAGACCACATCATGTATCTCATCAATCAATCCATCTATCTATGGTATGGGGCATTCATTCTTAATTGTTTTCTTGTTTAATGATTTGTAGTCTATACACATCTAAAATGTTCCATCCTTCTTTAATAACACCATAGAAGATGCAAAAGGGCTAGAGCTAGGTCTGATGTAGCCCATATACAACATATCCTTTGTTTATTTCTCTAGCTCCTCCTTATAAATCATGGAATGGTGGTAAGGAGTGGTCATAACTAGATTTTATCTCGATTCAAGTTCTATGATGTGATAGAAACCTTTATTCGGTGGAAATTTGAGAAGTATTTCACTAAATACCAAACAATTCTTATCCAAAATATTTTGTATATCAATATTAAATTGACCACTCTTACCTTCAGAAGAGTCTTTTTGAAATCACTAAACAACTAGCAGTCTAAGCAACTTGGTTCTTCTAGAAGATCCTCTCTTTTCTCCTAGCTGAGACTAATTACAGACCTCCATTAGTCATTCCTTTTAGAACCACATCCTTCCCATTGGCTTTGAACTTGAGTTCCATTGTTTGGTAGTTTGTAGCATACTCACCTAATTAATTTAGTCATTGTATTCGCAAAATTACATCAATTTAACCCAAACCAATAACATGGAATTCATCACAAACCTTATGATCTTCCAATGTTATGTTCATCTTCCAAACCTTCTCCTTATAGGGTAAGTTATACCCATCTGCCACATTGAAAATGAAGCCTTAAAAGTATTCTATATTTAGTCATTTTCTCTTCAAAAGTCATTCATCAATGAAGTTGTGGGTAGCTTTTCCATCAATCAAAATAGTCACTCTTCTTTTGGAAAAAAATCCTCAAACAATGAAAGAATAGTACCTATGTGCGTCAGACAGTGATGCTAGAGTGTCACCATTTTTTTCTCCTTATCTTCTTCCTTTGGTGGGGTTTTCTTTCAAATCATGGAATTTAATAAACTCATCTAATTTTGACTCTTTTTAGAAATGACTTCTATATACTAAACTTTCCCCTTATTGAGACATCTATGTTCTGAAACCCATAGCTCCTTACAAGAGAAACATATTTTCTTCCTTATGAGCTTATTCTTTGTTTCATATCAATCTTCCTAGTTGTGACAAAGGGGAAAGGTTCCTAAGTAGTCCAAGGATTATTTTGGAAATTTCCCTTTTCCTTATTCCATATTGAGGATTTTTATTTTTGTTGGGGAATAAAATTCTCTATATCAAAATCTTTTAAAATAGTCTTTTGAAGAGTTGAGGTGTGGAATGAGTTCACCAAGCCCCTGAGTTGTTCTACAAAGCATTCAATGAATTGGAATATGAGTCTTCTCTAAGATCTTGGTTACCATGATTTATAGCCTTTGGAATTCCACAACATATTCTTCTACACTTCACTTTTTTCAGGTGAGTTAATTATCTAAAATCTTCTTCTAGGTCTCTCCTATCTAATCTCTCAAGTAGTCTGCTAATAGATTTGATCAATTTGTGGCATTGAGTGATCATAGCATGGTATCACTGATAATGAGAAATTCCTTCCAAATGTACGGTGGAAAAATTAATGGAATCTTCTTCAAGCATAGGTTTGAGTGCCAAGTATGTATCAAGTTGCTACAACCATGCCTTAGTAATGCTCTTCTTAGATCCATCAAAGGACAAAATAGATAACTTCCCCAATGAGTGCTCCAACTATTTAGGCTTAAGTTGTGAGTGACATGCTCTTTTCTTCTCCTTTTTCATTTCCATGAAATCTCTAAAAGATGATATCTTGATATGTCATCTTGGAGGGTAGTTTCTTCCTATGGTACTTATTCTATTTTTTGAATGAATTTAGGCTTGAGGGGTCTATTACTGAAGTCAGCTCTGAAGCTTTGTGTAGCAACCATTTTCTCCCTCCCTTTACCACCATTGGTTTCACTTGTAATTCCAACTTTGTTGATACTGTCATTCTCCTTTGTAGCATTAGTCTGTATCCACTAAAAAAATTGGCCAAACATGTTGACAAGACAATTTTTCCCTTGTATCATTTCCTTGAATATTTCTTTGATTTATTTCACTTCATCATCCATGGTTTCTTCTTGACCTAGTTTCTTTAATTATATCCTCTGAAGATTAATCTACCTTTCACTTGGAAACATTAATCATTAGAAAACCCTACCGGCTAGCAGAATCATGCTCTTATACCACTATAATGTCCCCAACATATATTTTTAACTAAATATTGATTTTGTAGAATATATTCAAAATACACATCAAATAATGAACACAAAATAATACTTTAATATATTGATAACTACTAAATCTCATTCACATAAATGATATATCAATTACAACTTAAAACAATAATTAAGAATGATTTACAAGGTCACCACAAATCAGAAAAAATATTGTGAACTAACTTACACAATACTTGAAGTATAGATGTAATATCTAAATGAGAATCCCCAAATGAACCAAAGGGGTTTCATACTGTAATCCTAGTGAACACTATGTTTCCATCCAATGAACACAAAATCCTATAGGGTTTCATCCACAGGAGGAACTATAACCTAAGTGTCCCAAAATATAAGATAAATTATATAAAAATTTGATGCCCAATACATGAATTAACTCCATAAATTTATATGCCAATAATTTCGCTTAAGGAACAGGTCAACCTTGAACTAGCATGGTGGCAAAGCCTAGAATTTGAATTCACACACTATACTAGGTCAACCTTAAGGCCAAAGTAGATTCTTTTAGATTTAGCGTGTATTCATGCAAACCTATCCATATGCTCCCTTGGCCATTTTCCTCATCCTAAAACTTCACAATTGTTTTCATATGATTCAAAGGTGTCTTATCCTTTAATCCTATTGAGTTGGGTTCCAAATTCCTAGCACAAACATCTTTTGATAGTAATATATTTCTAGTACCTATTAAATTGCTCTCAATATTGGGCTATGAGGTGCAAGTTTCTTCATAGATGCAATCGTCCAAACCACAATTCAAAATGTGCTACTATAGGTGAATGCAAAGAGATTTTAGGAACCAAACCTGTTATGGTATAGTGAGTATGAACTCAAAATCTTCTAATGGTGATATATTTCTATTATATGATACTTTTTCCTTGAGCCCTAGATAAGATGTGAGGGAATTATTATAGATGCTATGTTCCAAACCATGAGTCAGAAGGGTTTTCTATGAAGAAATGCAATAGGATTCTTGGATTCCACTCTAGAATGTCTTTTCAAAAAAAGGGATATGATAGATGCCATTTTCCATTTGATAGATCTTGTGAAGGTCTTCCCATTGGAACTTCTTGAACCTACAACACTCCATTGAGAATATTTAAGCTTTCTCCTAGGCATGGGAACATACATATCATATGTAGTCTAGTAATAAGTAGCCTCATCCTATAAATATTGAATACCCTCAATATTTTTAGCCAAGGGAATGATCTATCCCCTGGCCTATATAGTAGCCTCCAACTATTTTCAGCATGCCCTCTCCTAGTCATTCTCTATGGTGATATGAGCTAGTTGAATCTATAGTTTTTTCCTTTATGTAGTCTATGTATCTAACTAAGTCTAGACCTAATCATGTTTAGTCTTGAATTTATCCCTCTCTATCTATGTTTGTGCAAGCTGTCTTGAGAGGCCATCTCTCTCCTTCCAAAAATCATCATGCTTGTGGTACATCAAATCCCTCTCCTATAAAACAACCCTTAGTATCATGTCATTGGGACCACCTCCTATAGCTACCACCTATTGCTATTGTTGATGTCCTTGATCCTCTTATGGTCCTTGGGCTAGTAGTGGACCCTATGGTCCCTTTCCTAAACCTTCTCCCCTACCCTTGGCCAAGGAAACCTTAGCCTCCACCCTTTGTGTCTTCCAATGCTATCAGCTAGACTCATCTCTATTCCTCTAACCACCTACACTATCTCCATCTGGATCTATGAATCAAAGAGGTCTATAATTAGATAACCAAGCATCATAAGTTTTTGTAGTCCCCAGACCAGCCTAACCATTTGAATATACCTAGGGAAGTGGGGCAAGGTGATCAAAATTTGTGATAGTTTTAAGTACTAGGGATACTAGCCCCACTCTAGAATCCTCCTCATTGTATGAGTAAAAAAAACATGATAATCATCTACTAGAGAATCTTGCTACTCCTCAAACTATCGTTGGACCCTATTGGTTGGGTATCTCTAGCATATGAGGTGTGTGGCCTATGATCCATCGAGTCTATATGTAATATGAGAGATTCTCATAGTCCTCTTCCCAAGAATCTACATCAATCCATGGTCTCCATATGAACATTGTAACATCATAGATAACATGTTGCCAATGAGCTAACTCCTCCATGTGATGGTGACTCAGCATGCCCTTGTATCTATAAAAGGAATCTCTAGCCTCTCAGTGAAGCTTCCTAATCGGTTGAAGCACTACAATATACTCCCAAGGCTAGCTATGTAGTAGTGTGGAACCCATCAATTTTATGGATGCACCCCTATACACCACTTGATAAATTTCATGGTATAGGTGCATATGGATGCAAGGCTCCAAATAAAAAGTAACTTTATCCTCAAGGATCCTCTCTAAGACTATCCCCCATCTAGGGCTAAATCTCTAAGATCTTCTATGTGGCATGATAGGTCCACAAATGAGTCTCATGATTACATTGGTAACACCACAAACTATACTAATGTAGCCTCTAATATCAATATTTCCCTCCTTAAGCTAAATCTGATCATCCATCATGAGGTTCTCCATTACCTCAAACCCTTAGTATGTATCATATACCATCCAATTACCATGAATCGACACCCTCAAGATATGCCACACATCCTCAAGTATGATGGTGGCCTCACCAGTTGAGAAGCAGAAATATGAGGTATCTGAATGCCATTGCTCCACCACCATTTTCATCAATGCTAAGTGGGCTCAGATCTCTGACATGTACACAACATAGTATATGTTGACTGCATGTAAAAACTTGACCTCCATGGTAGTAAATCTAGAAATATACTCTAAAACCTATAGATTCCACTCCCAATAGATGAGAGGGACTAAGATGGCCTACAAGAATAACACTCATGATGTCAATATTCTATTTTTTTGTAAAAGTATAAGTCTAATGCCTAAGAAAACCAAAGTGATTGTTTTCTAAAAAGGTGTCACTTTGTTATCAGTTAAAGGAGTCACCTTTTTGTAAAGAGTTCACGCTTTTGCAAAATCATCTCACTATTTAACCAATAATATGCATCACACTTTTACAAATGTGTCACACCCAACCAGAACATATGTGCCACACTTTTCCAAAGGTGTCACACCTAACCAACTAAAGGTATTGTCTTTTTATAAGGGAGTCACACTTTTTTCAAAACGTAGTACAATTTTCATAACCAGATGCCTTTGACAAAGGTGTCATGATCAGGAAACAAAGGCGGATCGTCAAGTTATAGAAGCAACACATAAACTACAACACCTTTGTTTACCTAACTTCTAGCCTACATTTAGCTATTTTGAAATGCGTGAAATGAAACAAAGGTTAGTCACATACCAGGGAACTTTCTTCCACAGGTCACTAGAATTGATAGACTTGATCCATGTGATGTAGGGCTCAAATCACATGTGCCACACTGACAATATCTCAGCAGGGTCTGAAAGCTGGAATTGCAAAGGGATCTCCAATTTCTCAAAATGAAGTGTGCAAATGAGGCTAAAATTCTCCCAAATGAACATATATTCCTAGAAAAACCTAGGGTTTCACCCTACAACTCAAATTTCAACATTGTCTATGCATCTTGATAAATTTCTAGCCTTTTGAGGACTTCAATTTTCATCCTCTTTTTCCTAGAACTAGTCTCGTGATTATGTTGCACTCTCAACCCAAAAACTAGTTTTTTCAGCTGATCTCTTGAGTGGGAAGCACACTATCATTCTTTCTTCTATTGGGGCATATTGGGGCATCAGGTAAAATAACACAAAAATAAAATAAAATAAAGAAAAATCAAGTCTTTGAAACAACACAATGGGTACATTGCTTCATAGAGGGGTAAACTGTAGACACCTAAAATTGTCCTAAATATATAAAACATCTTGATTTCACTAATTAACATCATTTCCTTCATAATCACCTAATTCCCAAATTTATTTAAATAATGTCTATTTATTTAGTTAAATTCACTTTACTCCTCTATTAATCAAATAATTAACATTATTTGACTAATTCTTCATAATTCATCATTTTCATGCTAATTTCCCCTTTTGATTAAATAGTTTCAATTATTTAATTAAAATCCCAAATCCTATAATCCTCACAATTAAATTATTTTCATTGTACTATTTAATTTGATAACTTTCCTCTAATCCACCAACTTAAAAAATGCATATTCCTTAAAGAATATTCTCAATGCAAATTCAAATTCCCCCCTCCAATTGAAAATATCTTGAACTTGTTTTCAATGAAATGTGTGATATTTTTAACTCTCATGGATTATCAACCATTGATCATCCCTTAATCCTCACTCAACTCCTTGATCTTCTCTCATCTGTTGATTACAATTTTTAATCTTGACCATTAATCATAATTCCTAAAATCTGTAAAACAAGCCCTCTCAAAAATGAATTTCATTCACAATTTTAATTAGCACCATTACTCTCTTGGATTCTTGATCCAACCTTATCAATTTAAGAACTTGTTGTGAGTCACCCATATTAAGCTTTTACAACAATGTGTAATGCATGATTTGAGCAATCCACATCACAAATATGTATCAATCCTTAAAATAATTGAATGTTTTCACTTTCTATTTATTTAATTTCTTTGATTTGAGTTGAATTCTTTATATTAAACCATTTTAATTCTTCGCAAATGAATTTCATTGAGTATGAGTTGTATGATCTAATTTTGTAAGTTTTTGGTTTTTTCAGACTATAATTATTTCATTCATGTTGTGATTCATGCTTGCATACTAATCATACAATAGTTATCATTGTAAGTACTAACACTTGTACGATCTTCAATCAACTATCAAGTTCTCCTTGTATTATATGTGTGTTATAGATTAAATCTATCAAGAAATGCATATTTGAAAGTAATTTTCTAGCATTGTGATTTATCATTTATTTTTATCCCATTTCTTCTACTCAGATGAGGGTAAGAACTCTATCCAACTTTATCATAGCCATTATGGAGGTGGAAATATCAAAATGGGGTTTGAATTAGGAAAGACCCTATACAAAAACCCTTCCTCTCATATTTTTATTGTAGGTTGTAAATCTAAAGTGGGTTTGGAGAATATTGAGGACCATAAATCAAGATCAAGCATACAAACACCCCATTCATCAAATTAGGGATAGATCATTTATTCATTGATAGACAAAGTTTTAGAGTTGATTCCAATAGGGAAACCTACAAACTATAATGCTCCTATGTAGGCTCTAAAACCTTAGAAGCCCTATTTTTTAGTCTAGAGAACCCTCACCTGTATCTAATCAATTTTGACCAAAATATGAATGCTAGGTTCCTCAGCTTCTACTGTCTACTCTTGTTTTCATTTTTTGTTTATAAATTCTACATTTTTATAAATAGTAATTGTTTGTTGTGTTTACATAGTTGACCTAGTTAGCAATAAAAAATCACAAACATCACATCAATACACATAATTTCAACCCAAAATCAACCTAAAGAGGATCAAAACCTTGATCAAACATTCTGGTTCTTCCTTGCGAATAGTAGCTAAGTTGTATTTTATGATCTTTTGTATCCCCGAATGTGAAATGTTAAAAAGTATGATTTAGGTTAGCATTATACTTGGATCTATTTTTCAACGCCACATTTTCATGAGCCTGACATATCTTATAGTTACAAAATTCTATTGTTCTAAGATCTGAGTAAATAATAGGTTGTTTTTGTTCAAATGGAATTCATATTATGTTAGATATTGAGAAAGTAAAGATTTATATCTCATTATTTGTTTCATAAACTTAAGAAGAGTTATCTATTCAATATTTTAGAGATGGATTTTTCAATTGTAACATTTTACATTCTAAAAATTATCATTTATCAAGTGATTTGAACTTATTGCACTCATTTATTTTCTTTTAAAATATCAAAATTCATGTATGCATTCTCTTCATATAAAAAAAATATGTTTTCTTACATTTTTAACATTTTCTTTGATCTAAGACCTAAACCTATAAAGTATTAGATCCTTAAACTTTGTGTTACATTTCCTAACTTTTAAAATTTCTTACATGTAATTTGTTATCATTCACCATCTTAAAAACAACTATTCTACAAATCATTGAGATACCTTGCTTTGAGAAGTATACTAGGAAAGGATATCCCAATAATCATGTATTGGATTTTATCACTTTATGTAGTGATTTCATTTTTGAAGATTGTCTCTTATCCAAAATATTTCCTTAATCATTCAAAGACATGGCCTTAGAATGGGTTTTTTATGGTTACATAATAAATCAATAACTACCTTTACGCAACTTGTTAATGAATTCTTTCAACATTTTCAAAAAAAAATTTGACCTAATATTACATTAACCAATTTTTTCCATTATAAACAAGGACCTTAGGAAAAAGTGATTTGTTTTATAGGATGATATAAAGCTCTTTATTCTCAAATAGCATATTCTCTCTTGGATGTCAATATACAAAGAGTATTTATTGAGAAATTACAACCTAAAATTTGAGATAAGAAATTGTTAATGAGATATCCTTCATTCACATATTTATGCATGGATCTTTGTGATTATCAAATTTTGGCTAGTTAATATGAAGGAACACCTTCATCAGATCCTAATACTCAATCTAAAGTTGTGCCTCAATCTAATTATCAATCCTTTACAAACAAAAATAAAAACTTCATAAAAATACTCCCCTGCATATTCCAATAACATTCAAACACATGTTCCTTCTACATCTACAATACCATATCAATTTAAGCTAGGAGATAGACAATTTTCATAATTTCTCGATTCTCTTCATGATATTATGTTTTAATTGCTTAATAAAAACATGATACAACTTCATCCCATTCGACCTATTGATACCACCAAACCATTACCTCCTTCATTTAATGTGGAATCATTTTGTTAATATCACTGTACACCTAGATATGGTACAAAAATATTTTTGTCTTTATAAACAGGTGGTTGATAGCTACTTCAAAATGATTTATTGAAGCTACTAAAATCTCGTGACTTGGTGCACGCAAAAATTAAAGACAATTATAACCTTTAAGGCATTGTCAATTTTAAACATTCTACAAAGTACATACAATAATTCATTCTTTGTCACCGATTTTTATCATCGCAATATCGTCAATTGATCTTTAAAATTTACCATGCTTAACAATTTTATACCTAGTTTAGTGCTTATGGCTTTTGGAATATTTCTATAATTTATGCTAGTAAAGGAAAGCATAGAAAGATATATAGGACCTAATAGTGTTTATGGTGTGCATCCAAAAATGATACTTCAACACCACATTTGATTTGGGAGATTCAATCATGCATCTAGTCAACTACACATTTTATGAGTGATTGATCTTCACACTATCTTGTGGTTGAGTTATATCACCTCTAAGATTGAGATTAGATATGTATACATTCATTAAGATTATTATAATGAAATAAATAAAGTAGAATGAATTTATATATGGGATTGCATTGTAATATAATTTGTACTACATGATTTTATATATTTGTAACCAAGCAACTAGGTCCTAGCATGTTGGAATCCCATTGAGGTAGATTGTAAATTAAAATATATATTCAATATTTTATTATTTCATTGAATTTCCACTATGTAATTATGAGTTATTTTATTTTATTTCATGGTTGGATAATCCTAAAATGGATCCTTTGTTGATGACTACACTAGAAAATATATAAATAAGATAAAAGGAGAAACACATAGAATGTTATCTGTCTCTCAATTGTTATAAGTTTTTAGGTGATTGAAGATGCAAGGTATGAGCATACTTATTTTCAAGAAACCTTAAAATTTATGTCTATCTTTTTATAAGTTCAATTAAATCTTGATAATTTTTACATTAATACAATGTTGAAGTTGAAAAACAACTTCCTAGGAGTAAGAGGTTGAGAGGGCCTCGAAAGCGGTTGGGGGCTTCTCTGAGGAAGGAGATGCAATAGTTGGCGGGGTCTTTGGTTGCCCTATGCTAGGTTTTGGCTTCTCCCTTGGCGTTACTACTTTTGGTGTTTTTTTGGTTAATACTGGGTGTTGGAGGGCTAGTCTGTGGCCCTTTGTGTTTCCTAGTGTTGTGTGTTTGTTGCTTCAACTTTGTTGTTCCCTGCAGGGATTGTGTGGTGGCTTGGGTGTCCTTGGGGTTTCTAGGTTGAGGAAGAGACTTATTTCTAGTTCTTCTCGGTGTAGTAGGATGGCTTGGGGGCTTTATTTATTGTCCTTTTCTTCTTCTCACTTCCTTTGGGTTGTTTAATGTGTCTATGTATTCTTTGTTTGGGGGCTATGTTTAGGGGGTTTTCTCGGCACAGTTGTGGTTTCCAAATGGCAAATGGACTTTAATTCCTATTATCTTGGTTTGAATCCTGTTTTGGGTGGTTGGCCCATAAGATGGAGTGGTTGTGCTGCTCAAATGAGGTTGTTCTCTTCCTTGTTCTTTGTTGGGTTCTGTGTGGGCCTGCACAAGTGTTATCAGGGGTTTTTCTTGTTACGAGCAAGTGTCTTTCTTCATCCCTTGTTCAAGGTTTTTCCCCTGTGTTCCTTGTTGGTCTTTGATGGTGTTTGGGCGTTGGTGCTTTGGCTGGACCCTTTAGTGGGTATGGATTTGGTGTTGTATCAACTTTGTTCTATGTTGAAGGTGTTGAGGGCTGGGTGGTTTTCAGAGATAATTTTGAAGACCCAGATGTTGTTGTTGTTGTTGTTGCTAAGGTCCTCCTTCTCACTACAATCTATTCCTTCTCTTTTAATACTAGTTCTTTTAAGGTGAAGACCTCACCTTTGGAGGTGAAGTCCTCTCCCTCTAGGGTTGAGGTGTATTATGGGGATGAAGGTCTCTTCCTACTTTTCCCATTGAGGGGGATCCCATTTCTATTGAGGTGGAATGTTGGTGTGTTGGGGTATTGTGGTTGTGGTGGGTTGGACAAGCTTGGTCTTGTCTCCTATAGAGGTGGAGAGAGCACTTGGTTTTTATTGAACACACTTGGAGCCTCGAGTTCTTGTGATGATCTCTTTTATAGAGGTGGAGAGGGTATGTTGCTGGGCAATATTTTTTCTACTTTTGGGGATTTGCTTCTGCAAACCTATAACTTAGCTATTATTTCCAGTGGTATGGAAAGACTAATCTTCTCAAGTGACTGGTATGTTAATGCCTCATTGTTGTAGGGTTTTCTCTTGGGTTTAAGGTCCCTGCCAAAACCTAGTTGTATTGGATTGTTGTTCCCGTCAAAACCAATGAGTTCAAGATCCATTTTTTTCTTGGTTCTATGTTGGACAGCTAATTTTAGCTACTGGTTTTTCTTTGTTTCGTTGTTGGGATTTATTGTATTCTCTTTTGGTAGCTTTTCCACCCTTGTTTGGGTTTCCGGTCCTTTCAAAACCTAATGGTTTCAGATCCATTCAAAACCTGTTGTAAATGGTTTCGGGTCCATTCAAAACTTGTTTCTTCTCTAATCAAAAAGATTTTTAATACCAAATAATATTCCACAAAATACATGAGAAAAAATAAATTACTTATTTTCAATCCTAATACAACAAAAATGTACATAAATACCCTTATATCTATTGGAAAGGGTAAGATATGAAGATAGTGGGGTAAGTGCACCAAGATGGTTCCCAAAAAGGAGGCTTAAGTGGCCACTTTTTTTCTAAAATCAGGAAATACTGACCTTGGACATGAAATTGAGGATATTTACAGTCAAAATTTTGAGATGGAACAAAAACAAGCATCAAAGTGCTCCAAGTCTACTTTCTAAACTACTAATTTATTTTGAAAATGGTTGAGATTAAGGGGTTCAAAAGAGGGATGTACACAAATTGGTGCTATTTTTGTTAGAAAAAATAAATATAGCAACTCTTTGTGACCTCGAAAGTATTTTATGAACTTTTTAAAATTGCTACAGTCAAAAGTTAGCTAAAAGTATCTAGTTGATGCATGATTTTTCTGATAAATTTTTAATGAATATTTGATTTTTTACTAATTTTCTAAGTGGGCACTTCCTGAAAAGTAGAATTTTGGCCGTGCCTCCCCCTAAATATTTTGAAGGTAATTGATTTTTTAATTTTTATTTTTTTTAAATTGTAGAATAGAGTCTAGTTTCTAAAAATGTAATTTATTTGAAATTTCATGAACGGTTAATTTATAAATCTAAAAAAAACTAAAACACTATTTTTGGCAAAAAGGATACATACAAACAAAAGAAATTATGGATGAAAAGCTTAACATTGTTAAAAAAAAATGAAAAAATTACATCGTTGGATAGCTAAGAGAGAACCTAACATTACGGGTGATCCCACAATAGTGGTTTACAATTTTTGGCCAAACTGGACACTGAAATATTTTTTTTTAACCAAATCTTCACTTTCGGGCACCTATAGTGGCTAAACCGTGAGGAATTTGAAGATGATGCAAGCTAAAGTTTCATGAAATTTTGCCTATAGATTCTAAATATATTTTTTTCAAAAATTTTGGAATTAGATTGCACTTCTTTTTCCATCTCCCTCGAAAAATAGTTTTTTTAGAAAACAACATTTTAAAAAAGTGACACTCACCATATAATGCATAAATTTTTTTCCATGAAGGATAAAATTCTAATTCTTTCAAATTTAGATTTGCAACTCTAATATCTAGTGCTTCCACTTGGTTAGATAGTTTTTTATTGAATATTTTTTCTTTAATCAAGTTTTGAATTCAAACAAATTATAATTCAGAAGTGGCACGACCGTATAATGCGTAACTTTTTTTGTATGTATCGAAATTCAATTTATTTTTCTTTGTTGGATCAAGGACTTAAATATCTAGTGCACTAATATTTTTATTTTATTTTTTTTAATAATCTGCTATTTTTCCACATGTGTAGAACAGAGAGCTTGTTTTTCAGTGAAAACCCTACATTCACGGGAAATAAAAATATATATAATAATAAAATTAAATTTATTTAAAATTATACTTTTG
>VDFB02364002.1:0-29282 GCA_007258455.2 Sequoia sempervirens | reverse complement strand
CTTAAGAAGTGATACCTGATAGATATATGCTTAGTCCTATGATGCATCACCAAATTCTTTGAAATATTTATGGTGCTTGTATTATCACACAAAATTGGAATGGGCTCATCATACACCACCTTGATGTCTTTCAAGGTTTGTTTCATCCACAACACTTAGGTGCAATAAGATATTGCAGTAATATATTATGCTTTTGCTATTGATAAGGACACTGTGTCCTGCTTTTTACTGAACCAAGAGACCTGTCTATCTCCCAAAAAGAAAGCTACACCACTGGTTCTTCATCTATCATCAACACTTCCATCCCAATCAACAACACTATATGCATTCAAGGAAAATTCATTACCCTTTTGATACCACAATCCATAGTCTGGAGTGGTCTTCAAATATCTGAAAAATCCTCTTGATGACCTTTAGATGAGTTTCTTTTGGATCAACTTGAAACCTTGCAACCAAGCAAATAGCTTGCATAATATTAGACATTGATGCAGTTAAGTACAATAGGCCAGGCCCAATCATTGACCTATATAGAGTTTGATCAACATTAAGTGACACATCATCCTTGCTCAAATGGCAACTTGTTACCATTGAAGTACTTAGTGGTTTGCAATATTTCATACCAAACTTTTTCAACAACTCCTTGACATAATTTGCTTGAGAGATAATGATAACATTATCTAATTGTGCAATTTGAAGTCCAAGAAAAAAGATAACTCACCTAACATATAAATTTCAAATTCTTTCTGCACCTCTTCAAAAAACTTCTTACACATTTCATCATTTCCACCAAATATTATATCATCAACATATACAACAACAATTAGAATATTTTCATCCTCCATTTTGATGTACAATTATCTACAATATCTTTCTTGAAACCTTGTTGAAGTAGGTACTTGTCCAATCTTGCATACCAAGCCCTAGGGGCTTGCTTGAGACTATACAATAATTTATTAAGTTTGCATACCATTTTTGTGTCTTCTAATAGTTGTAATCCATCAAGTTGCTCTATATAAACTTATTCTAAATCACCATTCAAGAAGGAAAATTTCGCATCCATTTGATCTACCTTAAAATTCTTGTGAACAACAAATGCATAAAACATTTTGATAGCTTCCACTCTTTCCACCAGAGCAAATGTTTCTTCAAATTCAATCCCTTCCACTTGTGAATAACCTTTGCACACTAGCCTTGCTTTATTTCTCACAACCTCTCCACTCTTCATTTAATTTGTTTCTAAATACCCATTTTGTTCCAATCACATTTTTGTCAGCAATTCTTGGAACCAATTCCCAAGTCTCAATCACCACCTTTATTAAACCCTAAACACTTGATTCTAGCATTCATTTCATTTTCAACCATTGACTTGAAAATCTTCAATCTACTGAAGGCTTTTGATTTTTCCTTTAAGAATGTAACCCATGTCATCCCAGAGAAATCATCAATGAGCAACATAAAATACCTTTCAATTGAAGGCAAGTTTTGTTTGGTAGGTCCACACAGATCAGTATGGACCAATTCTAATGGTCTTGTAGAGGAATAATCCTTGACCAGTCTTGAACCTTATCCTTGTTTGCTTCCCAATTTGACATTCTTTACACATGGTGCTTGCAGTCTTGAAAATCTTTGGCATGTCTATCATTGCTTGCATAGAGCCGATCTTTACTAGGTTATCAAAGTTAATGTGTCGCATCCTCTTGTGCCACAACCAGCATTCATTTGTCTATCCCAAAAGACAACTTCTTTAATTAACACTTTTTAGATTGTACAAGTTGCTTTTTATCCTTGCTCCTACCACCAACTTTTTAGAGTTTTCTTTTTTGATTTCACACCCTTGGTCATGAAATATAAGATTATATCCTTTTTTGCACATCTTACTTACACTGATAAGGTTATATTTGAGACCTTCAACATAGAGAACATCTCTAGTTTTGGATTTTCCATCAATGCTTATGGTGCCCTTTTCACAGATCCGTGTTGATGAATTATCACCAAACTTTACTGATTTTCCATTCCATTTAACCAACTTGATGAATTTTATTTTGTTACCTATAATGTGACTTGAACAACCATTGTCTATTACCCAAATATTTGTTTGTACTTGAGCATGAAATGTTGTTAGACAACCATTAAATTCTCAACCTCATTGCTTGTTTCATTGACATGCCACATTGACATCCACTAGAGAAGCAAGATAATTTCTACTTACAAAATTCCTTCTATTAATTTCATATTTGCACTCTATAGCCTTATGGCCATACTTATTGCACATGAAACAATAACCAAAAAATACATTATTGAACCTATTTTTGGAGAGTCTATTTGCAAGATGAGATCCTCCTTTAGGTTTGATATCAACTTCCCGATTTCTGGACATAGCGTTCTCCAATTCTTTTTTGAGTAAAATGATCTCTTTCTCAAGATTTTTACATTCACTTATCTTTGCTTCAATCAAGGCCTTTTGCATTTTGTTCTCTTTCCATGCATATTCCAGATATTCAAGAGTAGAGACGAGTTCTCCTTCAAAGTCAAATTCACCTTCTTCTTCATCCATAGATTTTCTTGAACTTAGATCACAATAACCATAAATAGGGATTCATCTCCGTCATCCTCTGATGTGTAGTGGTCTACTTCATCTGAGGAGCAATATTCTTCTTTGGAGAGAAGGTTCTTCCTCAATTTGTTTCTCTTGAAACCCTTTGTGCTAGTTTCATTTTCTGCAAAGGGACATTTAGAAGCATAATGGAAAATTCTTCTTGAATTAAAATATTTGAAAGGTAATTTACCTTTGTATTTTCTTGATCCTTTCTTTAGCTTCCTTAGAATCATTGTGTGAACTAGATGCTTCTTTCTTCACAAATTTGAATGCAACTTCTCTTTTATGTGTACTTTGAACTTCATTCCTCATCTCATAAGCTATGAGGGATCCAAACAAATCTTCCATGGTAAGATTTGTTAGATCCTTGGCTTCTTCAATTGCAGATACTTTTGAGTCAAACTGGTGAGGGAGAGTTCTAAGAAATTTCTTCACCACCACAGAGTTAGATATATCTTCTCCAAGACCTCTAATTCCATTGAAAAATTCATCTACTTAGAGTAAATAATTGGCCATGTTTTCTTCTTCTTTCATCTCCAGGTTCTCAAATAATGTCTGGTAATATTGCAACTTTGGTTGCTTCAAACTATCATTTCCTTCATATGGATTCTTGATCTTATCCCATATCTCCTTGGCTATCTCACATTGTAGTACTTTAACAAATTTAGAATTTTCCAACACACTTAGGATAGAATTATTTTCTTTAACATTTTTCTCATGAACCTTCTTTGCATTAGGATAAGTGATATGATGAGTTGGTTTAGTATAATCATCCTTGCAGCTCTCCAAAGATCATATCCGAGTGAGGAGAGATGGGCATCCATCCTCACACTCTAGAAGGCATAGTTGTTCCCATCAAACTGTGGTGCTTTAGAAGAGGAATCCTTCTGATCCATGTGTTCTAAACCAAGATCTACCTTTAGCTGTTAGGCTGCACCAAGGAACTCAAATCTAATACCAATTTTTAGAACACATAGATATACTGAGAGGGGGGTGAATCAATATATCCCTCAAATTAATCCAAATCAAAATTTATCATTCAAAACTTCTAGCTTCCTTAATCAGATAAAACATTCAAAGAACAAGAGCACAACCACAACACCAAATTTGCGTGGAAAGCCTTACAAGGAAAAAACCATGGTGAGAAAGCTTCTTGGAGCTACTATGTAAATCCATCCTCACAAAAGAAACAAGATTTATAACTTAGTTTTATGGCTTCACCCAAAGGAAGTTTACAACTCTACAAAATTACAACACTTACAGAAAGAGGCTACAACCTCAAAATACAACACTTGATGAATTCAATAATTAGCCACCTCAACAACACCTATGTTTCCTCTGACTCACTACCTTCAACACTCCACCTACACACCTATGCCTTTGGCTGACTGCCTCCAACACTCACACACACACTTCTACCTTTTGCTCACTACCTTCAACAATTAGTCACACACTTTCATTGGCTCAGTGTCTTCAACACTTCACTTACACTCTTTTTCTTTTGGTTCACTGCCTCTAGAATACATAAAATACTTCTTTACACATTCACACTCATTCCTCTACCTTTAGCACATTACTTTCAACATTCACATTCAACATTCAACACGCTACACAACTCAATTGATCACTCATTTGATCCTTCACTTATACCTTCCCCAAGCTTCAAAATTTTTCTCCTTGTTAGCCAAACTGAAACATATGGACATGAAACATGCAACGACCATAAGAAAGTTGGCTTCAAAACATCCACAAGAAAGGGAAAGTGAATGTGGTCCATCCAAGCTAGAAGATAAGCATGACCTATTTTACATCTGCACACAATCCTATGCTAGTGCATGCTACCAAAACTTAGCACAAACAACTCAAAGTACCAAGTTGATCGAGAAAATGCTTAACCCTCCAAATATTAACTCCAGACCACACACGGTACCAAAGAGATTAGATAACCTCAAGCAAATGACAACAAAAACATTGAATGATATTCAAAAACATTTCCATGTCCTCCTTTTACAATTTCATGTAACAATAAGCTAGCATAGGAAAACAAACATAAAACCAATATCTTTTGCATATCCAAACAACAAAGTCTTGAGATAGAAACATTGAAAACTTGAATTGTAGTACACTATAACATTTAAAACTGAAAAAGGAGAAATATGAAGACAATATAAACTCATCCTCCAAACCACAAGACCACAACATAAATTGCGAAGAAATGTAGAGCATTTCTCTGAACCATCCATGAATGCAACATCATAGTATTCACTCTACTAACTCAAGAAACTTTTGTGGTAACTTTTATGCTTTGAAAATAGGAATATACATGCTTCACATTATATTATATCTATCTTCCAAACCGCATGACCATATCTTCAAATTCGGAGGAATGCAGAGCATTCTCCAAAGCTTTTCAATACAACTTCCTAAACCACTATTATTACGACACACTATCATGCTTTCTTCACAACTTATGCTATGCTTTACAACAAGAATACAACATTCACAACATCATTTAGCTATTCATGAGAAATAACAAGCTCATGACATTCATCATAATACTTCTGATTGCAACATATATGACCATCCACACACTACCACTTTGTTGACCTCAGAGACAATATCGTTAACAATCTCCATACCGTTGACATCAATGACAACACCTACAACATAATTGCAACACCTAGAGATGGTGTAGCAAGATAGATGGCTATTTTTAGAAAAATGGTTTCAAAAGGGGTGAAAGTGAGCTCACACTATATTTGAAATTTTAAAGTACAAGTAATTTACTTATAATTTTTCTATATGTTGCTTTGATTTACATAGGAAATTATTATGGAGCTACTTTTTGCTCTAAGTATGTTAGCATATTTTTCCTTTCCTTTTTGGCCCTGATTTTTTCTCATTTTTTACCATCTTTTGGTTTGTGACGTTCACCCTGCCACATGTCATGTCAACACATCTCTTAGAAGTCACAAGTTTCACTTTTTGTTAAAAAGAGTGCAATCATAGTGGCTGCGTAGCTTTTTCGAATAATGCACAAAGATCAGGCACAAAGCAAGATATGTGGTTGCTCTGAGTGGTTTTTCCATAAGGAGCTTGAGAGAAGTTTGAAGAACACTCGTCGTTGTGCCACGTGGCTTGATTTTTGTCAGGCGAGGTTCTTCACTATTGGGAATGGTATTTTAGGGATGATGTCAAATGTTTTTTCTGCTCCTCCATAATCTCAAGACCAGTATCCATTCAATGATGCCATTGCTGCCTATAGATGATTAGATCATATTTTATCAAAGCATTGACTCTTTTGACAAGAGGGATCTTCTCGTGGTTCCCATGGTATCCAACTCACAAGTTGTTACACCATTTGTCATTAATGAAGATGCTCAATTTTTATTGCTTGGGTTTTCTAGATCAGATCTGATCTTTGATAAGGTTTCATAGTAACATTTTGTGCCATCTATTAGGGTTTTTGATAAGGCAATGAAGAGTGCTTTTTGCTTGTTTGCTTCCCTTATTCTATAAAAGAGAATTTTTGAGGCTCTCTAACTAGTTCAAATTCTATTAGGAGAAGGATTAGGTGAAAGATTTACTACAACATATTTGACTACACTATATCAAAATTTTAATCAATTTCAAGATAACTGTCTAAATCAATTATTTGACCTTAGCATCTATTATATTATTTCCAGATTAAGTAATAGAAGGAAGAAATATGTACATTAGATTGTGCCTATGGCCTTTATCCTAAATTTTACTCTGGTCATACATGATTGTGCTTCAAACATGCAAAAAAAAATGCAACGAACATGCAAAATGAACAAAGGAAAGCAAACAAAATGAAACCTACCTCAAACTCTGAATTGATGACTGAACCAACAAACTTTTGACCACTCAAAGTTTGAACCCTCCTACAACTCCTTTACTTGCTCCTCATGAAAATAAAATGCAATTATGACCATAATTACATGAGAAGTCCGATTAAATATTAGCCTCGCATGTGTGAGGAAGTTTGTAATAAATGAGGTGGGTGATCGAAAAATAAAGATCGAGATGTACAAGAGAAACATGACCCTCATCAGAAAAGACCAATCAAAAATCACATTTCCAAATGAACCAAAGACAAGAAAGACAAGGACAACAAGCGGAATTGGAAAATCAAATCAGACTTGAACCCTCAAACAAAAAGTCCAGGTTAAATTTGGATTTCCGATTCCGAACACAAAGACATACAAAATCAAAAAATGAAATTGAACATGTACTTTTGAAAAAGTATTCCAAGTTCAATTTGGATTTCTAAATTCAAACACAAAGACACATGGAATCAGAAAATGAAATCGGACATGGACTTTTGAAGAAAAAGCTCAAGTTCAATTTGTATTTCCAATTCTGTACTATAAACAAGGAAACAAGGTCAAAAAGGGAAACAACTCTCGAGACCAAAACAAAAGAAGGAAAGAGAAACCCATAACAAGGAAAGGAAAAGAAAACAAACATTGAAAAGATAAAGGGGGACCCATTTTAACCAAAAAAGATAATGGGGTGGTTATGCAAGGCATAACATGGCCCATTCGTCCAGGGGTGAACTAGTCCTACTACAAGCCGTAAAACACACTTTTTATGACAGGTACACACCATTCTGCCCTTCTTAGATTTGCATGCAAATTATCATTTATGTTTTTTATCATAAAATTTTTCATTTAGGTCATATAATTCATTTAGTTAATACACTTTAAATCATTCCAAAACATTGCTAATAAGTCATTTATGTCAAATAAAACAACAAATCCCAAAATAGGGTTGGCTCACCTCAAGGTTGAAAGTCAATCCTATCCCTTTGAGATCTCTTTTTCTAATGAAATAAGGAAAAAGGGGTGTTGGAAACCTAAGTTATTTCATTGACCTAATTCACTTTCCCTCATTCTCTCCCTCGCTTCTTCCTTCATTTTATTTTGTTGAACCCAACATTATACATCATAAATTTTGATTTGGAAGTCTTTAAAACCCTTGTTCTAGGATTTGCTTTAGATTGCTTTTCATCTCATTTTGGGTTTCAAAAATGCATTTTGCATCGTTTAAATTCACAAAATTCAAAAATTTTGAATACATTTTGCATACATTCCACATAGTATTCTACGTAAGGGTGTCTTTCAATTATTTACATCAAAAATTTTAGTCAAAATTGCATCCCAAAAGTTGCCATTTTGTTTTCTTTTTTCCATCAAATTGCATGTGACTTTAATCATAAAATTCTTGAAATCTATAACTGAAAGAAGTTTTTTGCAACCTAGAATAGAGAACTTAAACATTAACTCATAAAATCTTATTCTAATTTTGCAAACCCATGTACAAAGACTCATTCACACTTGGGTGAACCTATCCTTGTATAGTTTATTTTTCAAAATTTTGGGCATAAATTTGTCTTTTTCTGCTTTCTTTCCTACTATTTATAGATCTCAGTTTTAGTTTAGAACTGACATTTTTTTGTACTTTTTGTCATTTAATTCAATTGATCAAAATAAGTGCATTATTCAAAAGTAAAATTTGCATTCAAAAGACATCATTTCCAGATTCTTTTTGCATCTTACAATCATTGGATTTGAAAATTTATATCAAACTTCATTCATACTTGCATTTGACATATAAAACAAACTTTCATCATGGATATGTGTTTTGGTAAAATGTGGATGTCCTTAAATTCTTTAGTTGATGTCTCAAGTTGTATGTCTAGAGATGATCCTAATGTAATTGTAACACTCATAAATATTTACCTACTAATGAATGTCCCCATGAGATGGACATCTTAGGCCAAGATGAAGATAACATGCAACAATTCATATAGGACTCCTTATATGACCTTGAAAATAACGCATCCTTCTATCCATCCATGCAACAACCAACACCACCTATCATCCCACCACTTGATATGTTCAACCTTTTGCATCCTTAAATTGATGCATAAAGCAAGCCTCAACCATCAATGATGAAATAACTTGTTAACAAGGACAACATTGATACTTGTCTATCCTACACCCATAGAGTTACTTTAATACATGATCCATCAAGCAAAATCAAGCAAAAGATAAAAACACAACAAACACTCAAGATTGGCCTAGTTGGAATTTGAATAAGAAATAAGAAATAAACACAAATTTATACCTTGCTCAAACTTGTTGAATGGTTGGCCCTTTTGATGTTGATTTGTGTGCTCCTTCACTTGATTGATAGCATGCAACCTATGTTGAAGTGATTGTGATGATGAGATAAATGCAATGGAGGTGATTGCAAATGGATATGAGTGCAAAGTGAGAGGTTGAATGTGCAACAATTGAGGTGAAATTGCTTGAGAGCTTGAATGCTTGAAAATTTCTTAGTGTATGAATGCATGTAGTGTTAGTAAATGAGAAAATGACTAAGTATTTTAGCCATTTTGGAGAGAAAGGAATGGATTTGATAGCTAATATCAAAATTAGGTTTAGAGATCAAGGGTTGAGATGTCTTGAGACATCTCAACACATGTGATGAGGACATATGGAACCCTACATGGAGGAGACAAGATGATGTGGAGGGGAGATAACATCTATGTGGAGGTACTTTTCAAGTACCTTGGGAAGAGGAGAAAAGAAGTGGCTTGTATCGTTCTCCCAAATGGTGGGAGGATGTGACAAGTGACAAATTAAAAATTCCTCAATAGTGCTCCTTGGGATGAGATAATTGCTTGGGAAGAGAAGCAAGGAATTAGAAATTCCTTTTAATTCTTTCTTAGAAGTCTAGGGGGAATAAATTGGAATTAAAAATTCCAAGTGGGCTTATGAGGGAAATAAATAGGAATGAAAAATTCCTAGGGAAGAGGAGATAACTTCTCCAGAAAGGGAAGGAGTTAATGAAGGGTTGACTAAGGTACATGCCATAATTGGCATTAGGTGGGGTTGGGGATAATTAATCAAGATTAATTGGTTGTGCAAATAATCAAGTAGGTTAATGAAGTGATTAAGAGCAAGTGGGAGATTATGAAGGATGTGACACTAATCACAATTAGTGGTGTGCACATCCTAATCATAGGTTAATTAGATTAATCTAGATTAAGGAAGAATTATAGAGGATGGTGACATTTGGAGAGAGAAAATGATGAATTAAAAATTAATCTTAATTCGTGTAGGTTAAATGAACAAATTAAATAAATTGATCTATTTATTTAATTTGGAGAAGAAAGGTGATAAAGATTTTAATTGATTAATAAAATACCTTAAGAACATTAGGGATAAAGATGAATATTAATCAAATAATAAGATTATTTAATTAATATGGATGCAGATGTGGTTTAGATGAAATAAAGGATAAATTTGACCATATGGAAGTGATCAAATTTAGATGTCTACACAAGGATACAGAGGAAGCAAATACGTCATGACATTCATCTATTTGTATCTTCATTCTTCTATATGTCGTAAATATTATCTTTTTTTGTCTTGTATTTTCCTTTTGGGGACAATGTAAGGTATTAAGATATTTAGGTCTCTTCAATGTTGAACCAAAATATTTTCTTTGTTTTTGCTCTCTATGTGTCATTCTTCCATTGTGTTCATTGTTCTACAAGTATTTGGGGAATGATGACAATTCAAAGCTCTATTATATCAATGTAGCAAAGACATACACTAACCCCAAATCCATAGATTCCTTATACGTGCTATCTTTGGGATTTCATTTGGGGGAAACCACTCTTCATTTATTTGGAAACACATAATTGGAATAGGGCTTTCCAAATTAGCTCTGATGTCTTCTTTTATTGTTTAGAATTTATCATCTTTTATAATTGGAATAGGGATTTGTTTAAAGTGGGGGCCCATTTAGTCCCCCAATCATTGTTTGCATAATTATATGACCTTTTTCAAAGTGTGGTCTTCTTAATTCATGTGACATGTCTTCTTGGCGGTGACATTGGGTTTGATGTCCTACAAGAGTGTTACCTTTCTTGGCATATGATATTCCTCTTGGTTGTAATGCTATGTTTTGCATTCCCTAAGGTTTGAATCTTTTATTCCTTGGCTAGTTCTCTCTTGGTGGTGATGTCAAGTGTGATGTTCCTTGATTTGATGTTAGGATATAAGACTTGTTGCACGTGAATAATAACTTATTACAAAAATTAAATTGAAGGTATTTAAATCAATATTGAAATACTTAATTTCAAATGTAAATGAAATGAATGAAGCAACACTAAAGTGATGAACAAAATAGAGAGATAAGAGAGAGAGAGAAGACAAGAATCAACAAATTGATAACGAAGTTCACCAAGATGGCTACATGTCTAGGTCCCTCTCCAATAGAGTAACTAATCCTTGATTATGCTCCAATAAAGTTTACAAGGATTCAACTGAACAGTGTCGAGTCTTATGGTTTACAAGAGTTACAAAGTCCCTCTCCTTCAAGTGCAACAGAATAACAGTTCTCCCAAAGCACAGAGTTGAACAAAAACTCTACAATAAAACTCTCTCACAAAATTCACCACCTGCTTGGTTACCTTTCCAAACCCATAACCTCCTTTTTTATACACAAAATTGGCCCAATTTGGCCTATAACCACATGATTTACAAAAATCACCCAATCTCCCATTACAAGTAATAAACTTCCATAATCCCCCTAATTTACATATGTAGTTTTGAAAATCTTCCTTATTTATAAAAATAATCTCCCTTTAAAATCATAAAAATCCTAACCCCTTTTAATTGTAGGCCCTTATAGTTTCAGGCTTTACAAGGTAATCGTAAAAATATTTTTAACAATCTTTAAATGCCCCTTTTAAAAAGATCTTGATTAAATCCTTAAACTTTTAATATTTTGGAAACCCTTACTTTAAGGCATTCAGGTTGCCTTTTAAAAGTTCATAAAGGATATATTGTAAATATAATTCTAAGGTTGACATTATATTTAGGGGAATTAAATATTATTTAAAGATTTATATATACAGAGGGTTTTTCCTTTTATCATGAAGAATGGTAAGGCAAGAGGATTTTAAGGCATGGGTTAAGGGATCAAATCCCACTAAATCCTCCTTATTTTAATTTTTTAAACCATATGTTTTTTTTCCTTTAATAATTATGGTTTAATCCATATTTATGCCATGCCATCTACTCTTACCATGTGTCAGTCTCTGACAGGTCAGCTATGCCACGTCACCCGTTGCCACATCAACATTTTGACCAAGTTTGACCACAACTTTGACTGGTCATAACTTTTGCATACGGACTCCGTTTGATGCAAAATGAACGTTGTTGGAATTGTGGCGACAAGCTCTTTGGCATGATGCTTATTTTAACCATTTTTTAGAGTATTTATTTTCTTTTTGACAAGCCTCTATATCTAGTTTGATCCCAACTTTGACAGGGCATAACTTGAGTGTATGAGCTCCTTTTTTGCTTGTTCAAGTTGCGTTGGACTCAAATTTCAAAGATCTTCGACATGGTACAAAATTCTGGAGCAATTGAGACACTTCAATCTTTGATGAAAAGTATCCACCTGGATCAATCCTCCCCACTGAAGAGCTTTTGGACCTCCAAAAGTTGCATTTATTCAGAATTTTAGTGAGGGCATGGCCTCCCCACTTGTCCTATATCACCTACCCATCTACATACCTAGCTCAACACCACAATCAAGATTACAATAACAATGTTGAAAACATACATCATTCTATCACTTCCATAAGCACCTACATCAATTGTTACTACCATTAACCAATAGACACTAACTAATTTCAAGCTAAATAACAACGCAGATACGAAAGAGAATGAATCAACAACATGTCTATCTTTCACATCAAGAAAATATTTACCCAAGGGAACCTCCATATTCCCAATCATAAGTTTAGGACTTGGATCATCAATGCTTTCATTTAATGTTTCCTGATCATAATGTATAGTTGGTGTATCCTGTGACATCTGATTAGCCTTGATTACCTCAAGTTCATGTCTAGAACCACCTAAATTAACAGACATACGCGACAAATATTTACTTATATTAATTCCCCTTTTCAACTACCTTGTGTTTGCAAAAGATCTATATCAGTCTTGATTCTGTTAGAATGTACAATATACCTGATGCAATCTTTAAACAAGTGATAATGATTAAATTCCCTATAGAAAATAGCCTTCCGATCAAACAAATATGGGCTACCCATCACTATCCCACAGGCATCTAGTGGAACCACATCAAACTGCACCTCATCAACATACTTACTTGTGATTGCAAACCTTAGAACACATTGCCTTGTTATTTGCAATTCATTATTTTTGCAAACCTAGCCCAGTGGATAAGGTTTTTGATGCAGTGTAGTTTTCAATCTCAAATTCCTTACAACATTTTTTGAGATTAAGTTAATTTGAGATCCACTATCTATGAGAGTATCAATTTTAGTGTGCTTAGCAACAATCATTGTGTGAAAAAGCCCATATTTTTTCTTATCTTCAAAAACATCATGGAATTGAGAAGTATAAGCACCATAAGCAACAAAAACATTGGCAATAGAAGCCTTACCTTTCAATCCCATTGATGTTATCTTAGTTTTTTCTTCATACTTTGAACCAAGATCCATAACAACATTTGCAGACTCCTTACCTTTTTGTTTATGAGCCCATTTCAGCTTCAATTCTGGATGCAACTGCCAGTAGTGATCTTCATCATGACCTTGCTTGTCACAATGAGAGAATGAGAGCTTATCATCCTTGTTCTTAATGGTAGTTTTCTTCTTCCCTTTTCCTTTATCTTCAAATTTACCTTCAGGCTTAGATGGCTTCTTGTTAGACTTATCTATGACAATACCCTTACCCCTTGACTCTAGGTAAGTGGCTTAGACACTTACTCATCCAAATTACTAGGATTCAAAACTAAAATGGAATGTATTAGATAAGAGTGAAGACCACCTATGTACTTAAGCAAGGTATCCTAGGTGTACAATGGAACATTCAATGCAATATCCCTTTTCTTGAATTCATGGGTGTACTCTTGGATAGTGTGACCTTTCCCTTGCCTAAATGTTTTCCAGTCCATCATTAACTATTGCATATGGCCTAGGGGATAAAATTGCTTCTTAAGAGCATTAACAAATTCTGCCCAAATTAAATTGACTAAATTGACTCTCTTACCATGTTGTGAAATTTTTGCCGAGTTCTACTCTCCCACTAGTGAGAGCTGTTTCAACCTGCTATGCCTTGCATAACCACCCCATTTTAAACTTGATTAAAATGGGTCCCCCTTTTTGTTTTGTTTTCCTTTGGTTTTGTGTTTTGTGCCTTAGGATTTTTCTTTCTTCCTTGGGCCTTTTTCTTTGTTGTTCTGGCGGATGCGGAATGCGGACCAAAACCGAACTTTGGAATTTGTTACAAGTTCTAGTTCTATTTCTGGATTCGTCTCTAGATTTTTCCAGCTTGTTCTTTAGTTGTTCCTCGACAACGCGATAAGATGGACCTAAAAACCAAACTTTGGAATTTTTACAAGTTCCGCCATTCCCGGGTTTCTCTCTGCCCGGGATCCCACCTGCTGCATTTGTTTTTCATTTTTATCCTATGGCTATTGTGTGCTTCTTCCTTCTTTTTCTTTCTCTTTGTCTCTTTCTTCGCTGTCTCAGGTGTTTTCGAGTAACAGTTGGGGATGGAAATTGACCAGAATCCTGGAAGTTTTGTCAAGGTTTCACTCTCGCTTTCCTCGCCTGTTGGGGTTCAGTTTTGATTATGGTTCTGGTTCTGCCCGTTGTGTTTGTTTTTGTTTGTTGCTTGTGTTTGGTCTCTTTTGCGGGGCCAGGTTCAGAAAGGATTTAGGATCTGGATTTTTTGCAAAGTTTTGTTTCCTCATTCGGTTCTGACTCCACCCCCTGCCCTGTTGTGAGTCCCAGGGTTTCTTTTCTTTTTGCAGACGTGAAACCTGAATGTGGGTTGAACTTGGAGATGTTGGTCATTTCTGGGTTTAGTTTTCATTCTGGCTCTGATTCCACTTCCGATCGCTTGGTCGATTGGTCGAGTTTTGGTTTTCACATACTTGCTTTCTTGCGAGGTCAGAGCCAGAACGGTGTGAAGAATTTAAAGTTAACAAATAGTCTTGTCTTTTGTCCCTGTTCCAATTCCGGTCCCAGTTCCGATTTCATTTTGGTTCCCATCTCGTAAGTATTAAAGGTAAGTTTTGTTCCTAGTCCTAATTTGGTTTCACCTCCACCAGAGTTGAGATTTTGCTAAGTATGACAAAGGGGAAGGTATGAAAGGTAAGATGAAGAATGATATTTTCTATGCTTTTAGAGGAATGATGAGGGATTTGTTTTGTAGGGTTAAAACATGTCAAGAATGTCAGATGGTGCTTCTCAACGGAGTCAGCCTACAGAAAGTTCTAGGCAGAGAGGAAAACCTAAGAGGAAGAAGTTGCGAGTCTTGATGGCAGGAAAGACATCTATTGGAAAAAGTAGATCAACATTAATGACAATGCTTCAGAACATTCAAGGCAATTGTGCAAGGGAGTCTCGAGGTCAAGGACAAGGGTTGCGAGTTAACGATGGTGGTTGTAACAATCTTGTGGTGTTGCAGGGGATCATACCTGTGGGAGATCCTTTGCCGACAGGGACAGAGTGCACACATTTAATGCATGTTTTAATTTGTTTCAAACTCCTCTAGGGATGACTTCTTCTATGACCGACTTATTATAAACCCTAAACTGGGCCGATGCATCTGATGCGTTTTATAAATATGGCATTTTTCCTCTTTTGTTGCTATCTCTTTAGGGTTAGAAGAGGTAGAAAGGTTAGAAAGAAAGCTAGTGGATTAGTTATCAAGCTGGAATATTTAGAAGGTAGAAGAAAAGAGTTAGAAAAAGAAAGTTAGGATTTTGAAGTAAGTTAGATGTTTTTGCAGTTCAGCAAGAAGAGGAGGTGATGTATCTTTCTTATTTTCTTAGCATAGATGGAGATAATTTGAAGACATGGGTTTTGTAATACACACTAGTGATCTCTGGCCAGATTTGTAAATGTCGCTATTTGTTTATCAGATAAGAGGGAGCAAACCAATTTTAAACCTTCTTTATATTATGCTCTAGAATGGTATTCATTTTAAGTTAACTATCTGATTTGAAAAGCTTCAAGGAATGAAATTTTATCCCATGTTTTGTTTGAATGATGATTTTCAATCTATTGTTAAAGTTTGCACTGTGCATGAATGAAACTTTGTATCAATTACAGGTTAATTTTATTCTGTAGTTCTAGTTTAGGAATTCCTTGGAAGGCAACAAGTTTGATTAGTTGAATGAATCAACATTCTTTTCAGTTTGAAAACATTGATCTATCTTTTTTTTATATTTCTTTAAAACCCCTGGTTAAAGGAGGTTTATATAGATGTTTGATCTTGCAACAATCCAGAAGCTCAAAACTAGCAGGCCCCTTGAATATTATAGCCATATTAACCACTTCATGAAACAACAACATTGTGAACCAACATCAAAGACCTTGGGAGGTGATTAGTTTGATTACTAATTGTCTCTTTTCTCAGAGAGGTGAGATACTTTTACTTTTATCTTGGCACTGCTTGTTGTGTGTCAATCCTTACATCAACACAACCAACCGAAGAGTAGCTAACTAGATCCTAGAACCATCATCTAAGAGACCTTGAACTCTACAGTACACTTCTACTTATTGAACCCAATCATCTAGTTTCTCAACATTTAATTCCCCACAATACTTAGGTAGATCAAATTTTACATCCAATTTTATTTTAGGCTTATGTGCACCCTTGAAAGGATTAGTAGAAGAAATATAATTTGTAGGAGAAGAAGGAGAAGATGGAGAAGGAGTTTCTAGAGGCTCATCACCACCTCCTGGTCTTTTCCCTTTGTCCTTCAGATCTTTATGATTTTCTCGCTTCAACGAATCTCCTTTTTCACGCTTCTTTCGTTCCCACTTTTAATTCCTTTCTTGAAAAAGAACTTCTACCATTTCCTTCATTTCGAGAAAATATTTTTGAAAACTCTTTTCATCAAGCTCTGAACTTTTGCCAGCTTTCGATCCTTCCATCCTTGACAAAGTTATTCATTTACTGATCTCAGTATTGTATTTTGCAAGCGTGCCTTCACCTCGCTGGCTCCTGGATCACATTATCATTCACCTCTGCAAACACTAGACACAACCTGGCTCTGATACCACTTCATCTAATGATAGGATCTAGGACTTGTTGCACGTGAATAATAAATTATTACAACAATTAAATTGAAGGTCTTTAAATCAATATTGAAATGCTTAATTTCAAATGTAACTAAAATGAATAAACCAATGATAAAGGATGAAATAGAGAGATAAGAGAGAGAGAGAGAAGACAAGAATCAACAAATTGATAATAGAGCTCTCGCTAAGATGGTTATGCCTTCTGTCCCTCTCTCCATCGAAAGGACTCCATCCTTGGTTATGCTTCAATAAAGTTTACAAGGCTTCAATCAATAGTGTCGAAGCCCCCTCGTTTACAAGAGTTACAAAGTCCCTTTCCTTCAAGTGCGTATCAACGCTTCTCCTGCCACGTAGTTGAACAAAAACTCTACAAGAAAAACTCTCTCTACAAAATTCACCACCGCTATTACCTTCCAAACCCATAACCTCTTTTTTATACACAAAATTGGCCAAATTTGGCCTATAACCACATTGATTTACAAAAAAATCACCCAAATCTCCCATTACACTAATAATCTTCCATAACTCTAATTTACATATATGTAGTTTTGAAAATCTTCCTTATTTATAAAAATAATCTCCCTTAAAAATCATAAAAATTTAACCCCTTTAATCAGAGGGCCCTTATAGTTCTCGGCTTTACAAGGTAATCACAAAAATCCTTTTAACAATCTTTAAATGCCCTTTCTAAAACATCGAATCTTGATTAAACCTTAACTTTAATATTTTGAAAACCTTATTTTAAGGTATCTCGCTGCCTTTTAAAAGTTCATATGATATATTGTAAATATAATTCTAAGGCTGGACATTTTATATTTAGGGGAATTAAATATTATTTAAAAATTTATATATATGGAGAGGTTTTCCTTTTATCATGAAGAATGGTAAGGCTAAGAGGATTTTAAGGCATGGGTAAGGGATCAAATCCCACAAAATTCTCCTTATTCTAATTTTTTAAACCAATACGCTTTTTTTTCCTTTAATAATTATGGTTTAATCCATATTTATGCCACATCATCTACTCTTGCCACACGTCAGTCTCTGACAGGTCAGCTGTGCCACGTCACCCACTTGCCACGTCAACATTTTGACCAAGTTTGACCACAACTTTGACTGTCATAACTTTCACATATAGACTCTATTTGACATGAAACAAACATCATCAAAATCATGGTGACAAGCTCTTCGACATGATACTATTTTTGACCATTTTTGAGATGATGATTTTTTTGTCTTTCTGACAAGCCTTTGTACCCAATTTGACCCCAACTTTGATTGAGCATAACTTGAGCGTATGAGCTCCTTTTTCACCCATTCAAGTTGTGTTGGAATTAGATTTCAAAGCTCTTTGACATGGTATAGAATTCTAGAGCAATTGAGACACTTCAATTTTTTATGACAAGTATCTACCTGGATCAGTCCTCCCCATTGAAGAGCTTTTGGACCTCCAAAAGTTACATTTATTCATAATTTAAGTGAGGGCATGGCCTCCCCACTTGTCTTGTATCACCTGTCCATCTACATACCTGGCTCAAAACCACAATTAGGACTACAATAACATTGTTGAACACATACATCATTCTATCACTTCCATAAGCATCTACATCGACTGTTACAACCATTAACCAATAGACACTGACTAATATCAAGTTGAATAATAATGCAGATACGAAAGATAATGAATCAACATGTCTATCTTTCACATCAAGAAAAATTTTATGCAAGGGAACCTCCAAATTCCCAACCATAAGTTTAGGACTTGGATCATCAATGTTTTCATTTAATAATGTTTCCTCATACTGTATTGTTGGTGTATCCTCCAACATCTGATTAACGTTGATTACCTCAAGTTCATTTCTAGAACCACCTGAATTAACATACATAAGAGACAAATCTTTACTTGCATTAATCCCCCATTTGAACTGCCTTGTGTTTGCAAAATATCTATATCAGTCTTGATTCTGTGAGAATGTACAATATACCTGATGCCATCTTTAAACAAGTGATAATGATTAAATTCCCTATAGAAAATAGCCTTTTGATCATACAAATATGGGCTACCTAGCACTATCCCACAAACATCTAGTGGAACCACATCAAACTGCACCTCATCAACATACTTACTTGTAATTGTGAACCTTAGAACACATTGCCTTGTTACTTGCTATTCATTATTTTCGCAAACCCAACCTAGTGGATAAGGTTTTTGTTGTAGTGTATTTTTCAATCCCATAGTTTTTACAACATTTTCTGAGATTAAGTTAATTTGAGATCCACTATCTATGAGAGTATCAATTTTAGTGTGCTTAGCAACAACCCTTATGTGAAAAAGCTTATTTCTTTTCTTATCTTCAAAAACATCATGGAATTGAGAAGTAGAAGCACCACAAGCAATATAAACATTAGCAATAGAAGCCTTACCTTTCAACCCCATTGCTATTATCTTAGTTTTGTCTTTAGACTTTGAACCAAGATCCATAACAACATTTGCAGAATCCTTACCATTTTGTTTATGAGCCCATTTCAGCTTCAATTTTGGATGCAACTGTCAGTGGTGATCTTCATCATGACCTTTTCTGTCACAATGAGAGCATGAGAGCTTATCATCCTTCTTCTTAATGGTACTTGTCTTCTTCCCTTTTCATTTATCTTTAGATTTACCTTCAAGCTTAGATGGCTTCTTTTTAGACTTATCAATGAAAGTACCCTTACCACTTGATCTGAATGTTAGGATCTAGGACTGTTGTATGTGAATAATAACTTTACAATGATTAAATTAAAGGTCTTTAAATCAATATTTAAATGCTTAATTTAAAATGTAATTGAAATGCTTAAATGAATAAAGCAATAATAAAGTGATAAATAGAATAGTAGAGAGAAAGAAAGATAGAAGACAAGACTCGAGTTGATAACAGAGTTCACCAAGATGGCTACGTCTCTGAGTCCCTCTCTAATAGAGTGACCGATCCTTGATTATGCTCCAATAAAGATTACAAGGCTTCAACTAAACAGTGTCGAGTCTCCTGGTTTACAAGAGTTACAAAGTTCCTCTCCTTCAAGTGCGGTAGAATAACACTTCTCCCAAAGCACAAAGTTGAACAAAAACTCTAATAGAAAACTCTCTCACAAAATTCACCACGTCGAAGTCACCACTTGGTTACCCAAACTCTAAACTCTCACCCCCTTTTACACATAAAATTTACCCAATTTGGCTTAAAACCAAATGATTTACAAAAATCACTCAATCTCCCATTACAAGCAATAATCTTCCATAATCCCCCTAATTTACATATAAAGTTTTGAAAATCTTCCTTATTTACAAAAATAATCTCCCTTTAAAATCATAAAAATCCTAACCCATTTTAATTGTAGGCCCTTATAGTTTTGGGCTTTACAAGGTAATCGTAAAAATCCTTTTAACAATCTTTAAATTCCCTTTTTTAAAAGGTCTTGATTAAATCCTTAAACTTTTAATATTTTGGAAACCCTTATTTTAAGGCATTCGGGTTGCCTTTTAAAAGTTCATAAAGGATATATTGTAAATATAATTCTAAGGTTGACATTATATTTAGGGGAATTGAATCTTATTTAAAGATTTATGTATATGGAGGGGTTTTCCTTTTATCATGAAGAATGGTAAGGCAAGAGGATTTTAAGGCACGGGTTAAGGGATTAAATCCCACTAAATCCTCCTTATTTTATTTTTTTTAAACCAATATGTTTTTTTTCCTTTAATAATTATGGTTTAATCCATATTTATGCCACGTCATCTACTCTTGCCACGTGCCAGTCTCTGACAGGTCAGCTGTGCCACATCACCCACTTGCCATGCCAACATTTTGACCAAGTTTGACCACAACTTTGACTGGTCATAACTTTTGCATACATACTCTATTTGACATGAAATGAACATTGTCAGAATCGTGGCAACAAGCTCTTCGACATGATGTTGCTTTTGACCATTTTTGAGATGATTTTTTTGTCTTTCTGGCAAGCCTTTGTACTCGGTTTAAGCCCAACTTCAAGACCAGGCATAACTTGAGCGTATGAGCTCTTTTTTCGCCCATTCAAGTTACATTGGACTCAGATTTTAGGGCTCTTCGAGATGGTACATAATTCTAGAGAAATTGAGAAACTCCAATTTTTGACAAGTATCCATGTAGATCATTCCCTAAGGTGATACCTTTCATGTATTAAGATAAACCCCTTTGATTATCCTAATTCTTTGTATTTAAAACTAGTTCATGGCCACATATCATAATATGTAACTTTCTTGTTAGTGGTGCCTTTTATTTAATGAGTGTCTAGCACAATGCAACTTGCTAGCCTTGTGAAACTTTTAACCATTTTGTGTGGCACCTTATTAAAGTTATCAGGGAGTATAAATTTTGGTATGGTTGATGTATGGAAGCTTGTAGACCTGGTGTGACTTTTCCATCTGCCACCCTTTTATGAGTTCACAACTTATAGACCTTGTGTGTGTTTCTCATTTTTCCTTGGGGCTCACCTAGTGTATACTAGATTGCACTAGCCCTTGTGATACTCTCTTTGGAAAAACAACTTAGGATTGATCCATACCTTTTGGATAAATATTTGAATCTTGATCCACCCTTTTCCTTTCTCTCTTCTCTTTGCATTAATTTTGACATTGTATGATTGTGTATCTTGTGTTGCTGCTACATGCATGTGTCTCTTTGTGCCTTTGTTGGTTTGCCATGGGATCTTTAAAGATCTTGTGGGCTTGATCATCCTCCTTGATCCTTGTCATATTATTATCTTTCCAACAATTATAGAATCAAGGATCTCTCTTGACTTATTTGTCTACTTTAGTGTGATTCTGAGTGTAATTCCATACTCTCACTAAAGTGGGGGCTAAATGTAGTGTAGGAAATTGTATACCTTTACAATTTCACACTTTTCCTATATCCCCTTTATTAATTGGACTTAATTAAGCTTCTAATTTTTCTAATTATGCATTCTAAAGCTTTATTATTCTTGTTTTCCAAAAGGTAAACCTATATTAAACATTTTCCAACATTAATTAAATCACCTTGGAAATTGAGTGTCCTCAACTAAGGTCCTAGGACCCATTTGCCCAAGGGTGAATTAGTCCCCTTTAAGTCCTACAAACTAAATTTTAATATGTTTTTAGTGACATTTTAATGATTCAAATTCAAGTTTCAAGTGTCGGCTTTTGGAATCTAATTTCCAGAAAATTGATAAACACCTATAAATACATAGTTATTTTATCAATGCAAATCTAAGACACACTATCAAGAGTTTACAAGAATTTTATTGTCAAGATCATTGATGAGCAGATTTATCAGTCATCCACAACAACAATCAAGATCATATCATCATTCCAAATTTTATGTGTGTTCATGTCATGTTTTGGAGCTAACATTGTGATGTAGGTTCCAATCATTCAAGAATCAAATCAATCAATCAATCAAGCAAATTCATGCAAGATCCAAGCCTTAGAGTGATGTGTTTGACTTTAGTCCTCTAAGGGCAGCCATTAAGGGCTTGGTGAGTTGTAACAAGCTTTGGTCATTCATCATTTCCTTCCATTTGTCATTATTTCATTATCAAGGTTTAATTACCAAACATAGGGTTGGACTAAGGAAAATCCTCATTCACCCAAAAAAAAACATTTTTCTTCTCTCTTTGTATATGTATATTTACAAGTGAGGGATTGAAAATTTATTAAAGGAGCATTTTTGCATTGCTGCATTTGTTGCATTCATTGTTGTCAAGTCATGAAAACTCAAATTTAGAATTTATTTCCAACTTTTTGATAGTCAAACCTAGAGAAATCAAAAGCTTATATCTAAGATCAAAGGACTGTAACAATTGATTTTGGATCCCTAATCAAGGACCCATTCACCCAAGAGTGAATCAGTCCTGCTACGGGGCATGAACACACTTTTCATGATAGGTGCACACCATTCTTCCCTTCTCATATCTAAGGTTTGCAAATTTTCATTTCCATTTCTATTATCATAGAATTCTTCATTTCAAGTATTGGGTCATAAAATTCATTTAGCTAATGCACTTTAAATCATTCCAAAACATTGCTAATCAATTATTTTTGTCATAAGAAGACAACAAATCCCAAAATAGGGTTGGCTCACATCAAGGTTGAAAGCCAATCCTATCCCTTTGAGATTCCATTTTCTAATGAAATAAGGAAAATGGGGTGTTGGAAACCTAGCTCATTTCATTTACCTCATTCATTTTCCCTTCTCTCCCTCCTATTTCTTTCATTTCAATCTTTATGTTTTGGGCCGACATATGAATGTAATTGTAAATGTAGATGTCTAGGATATGTCTTAAGAGTTGTAGTTGTGTGAATGCTATGATATAATTAGGGCTTCTTGACATGAATACCATAGTAATGTAATGTGAGTTGCATTCCAATCATTGTACACCATTATTAGAAGATCATATGTTGTGTGGGAGAGTGTCTGAAGGTTGATCAAATCAAGTATAAGTTGTATTGTTCATCTTGAAGGTTTGCCAATCATATTTCTATGTTCAATTGGACTACTATCTTGCCTAATGAGTTGGTTCTCAGATCTATATATTGGGGATTGGTGTCTCCAATAGGTTGGCACCTATAAACACAATTGGAGATTGATGTCTCGGGTTGGTTGGTGCCTACTTCATGATTGTATGTGATTCATTCTTTTGTGAGGTGGGATTTGGAAAGTATATCCAAGCAACTATTCTCATCGTGGTTTTTCCTATACTAGGTTTCCACATATATATCTGGCATTCTCATGTTTGAATGTGTGTTTATTCTTATCATTTGAATAGTTTTTTTAATGACAAAGTAAGATCCATAAATGCTACTAAGGATAATTTGAATTGAAGTAGATATTTTGTATATACTGGTTCACACCCCTCTCAGTATTTTGTGTGCCCTTCAATTGGTATTAGAGCCAAGTTCCTTTGACAAGGCTTAATAACTTGAGGTAGATTTGATATGGCACACTCAGTGGCTAAAGAAGGATTGTTTGCAAACAAGATGCCACTCTTTGATGGATCCAATTATGATTTTTTGAAAGTAAGGATGCAAGCATACTTGATGGCCCTATGGTTTGACATTTAGCAATCAATTGTAGATGGTCATGAGATCCCTAAGAGTCCTCCAAGAGATTAAATTGAAAAGAAGTCTTGTGATAATAATGACAAAGAAAGGAATGCTATTCTATGTGGTTTAGATAAATTTGATTTTGTGAAAATAATGTATTGCAAGATGAAAAAAGAAGTTTGGAATAAGCTCTACAATATCTATGAAGGTAATGATAAAGTCAAAGAGGCAAAAATTCAGACCTACTGAGGATTGTTTGAAGGTCTGAACATGAAGGAGGAAGAATCTACATCACTACATACTTGCTTGGGGTTGATGAAGTTGTCAATACCATTAGAGGACTTGGTGAAGAAGTGAAAGAGCTAGTAATTGTTAAAAAGGTACTTAGATCTCTTTTCCTTAGGTTTGATTCAAAAGTCTCTGCAATTAAAGAATCCAAAAATTTAAATAGTTTGAATATGGATGAACTACATGGAACATTAATTGCATATGAGATGAAAATTGTGATTGAAAAATTTTCAAGAAAGGAGGAAAATTTCAAGGCATAAATGGAGAATGAGGATTCAAATCACAGTGAAGATTTTGACCTGGAAAATAAAATTTTGTGAGAAGATTAAAAAGATTTTGAGGAAATTATAAAGATAAGTTACCTTTTAAATGTTTCAATTGTGGTAAAATTGGCCACATTGCTTCAAAGTGAAAACTAAGAACTCTCAACAAAAAGAAGAATGGTTTGTATGTTGAGGAAGAAGGTTAATCATTTGATGAGTATGAGCAACATACCTCCGAAAATGAAAAGGCTCTACTCATGGTGATGGAAACTTCTACTAGTGATACCATAATGAAGTTCAAAGATGATGATAATGATAAGATTGATCTTGTGGAAGAATTGCTCTATGTTTGTAAAGAGATAAAAAGGTTGGAGAAGAGGATCATTGAAGAAGTGAAAGCTAAAGAAAAATTATCTTACAATATTAAGAAGGCAAAAAGGACAATCATTGTATGGAAGGTTGAAATGGAAGCAAAAAGAATTGAAGAAGTATTGGAAGAGAAGTTGTTAAATAGAGACAAGGACTGTGAAAAGTTAGAGGTAGAACTTGTTGCACTAAGAAAGGATCTTGACAAAGAAAATAGTTAGTTGAAACTAAAATTTGGAAAAAAGTACTAAGATGCTGGATCAAATAATTGGAAGTTATAGAGATCACTGCATATCAAAACTAACATTGGTTTTACAAAACAATAGAAGGGAAAGATGGTTGAATAGTCTATGGAAGTAGTTGTAGAGAATCCAAAAGAGAAGGATTCTAGAAATTCAAAATCTGAACAAATTGTGATTTCTAAAGAAAGTAGGAAGATGGATGATGGATCCATTAAAGTATAGAGGTAGAATAGGAGATCCAAAAGACAAGCACCAAGAGGAAAATGATTCAATACTAGGTTCAATCCCTCTTTTTCTAGCTATTTTTTCAATTGCAATCACTTTGGTCATAAAGCTATGGAGTGTAGGAAAGGTTTGGTAAGAAAAAAAGTTCTGGTAGAAATATGTTTGCTCCATTATTTAATTATAATATCATTTGTTATAAGTGTAACAAATTTGGACACATTGTAAGAAATTGTAGAAGCAATTTTGTCAGTTCTTTTGAGCTAAAAATTAAAGGAAGTAATTCAATAAATTAGAACAATGATTCAAAAAAGGTTTGGAATAAGAAATAGGAAGAACACAATCTTGAAAGGTCAATACTCCCTCATAACTCTAAGATATATGATGATTCTAGAATTGAAAACTACAATACTACATCTAGTATTAAAAAAAGTAGATCCATCGAAAGAAGTTCTAATGAGGCTATTGTGAATAGTTGCAGCTCAGAAGGCGATGACCTCATTGGCATTAAAGAGATAGAATGCATATTGGGAAAGAAGGATGAAAATTGGACTTGGTATAAAAAGGAGGAATATGATAATACATTTGAGTTCTTTAGGAAGAAGATGAGAGAGAGATCACTTTCTTATTTCACATTCTAGAAGAAGCATAGGTTGAGGGAGCACTGAATCCCTACCGTAAGTAGACTTGGTGGCCTTCTAGAGTGTCTCCAAACATGGTTGTGTAGAAGCAAAGTGTTTAGAAAAATTGGTAGAAGTATGGAATTAGGGGGAGTCTCTTCAAGAGATAGGTTTCTATCTTGGACAATGGGTAGTTGTTCATTGCCATTAATGTCAAAGGGGGAGAAATGGGACTCAAATTGCTAAATACTCTAAGGGGAATTCCTATTCCTAACACATTAGTTTTGTGTTGATGGGCCAATTATTATTTTTCTATGAATGAAAAAGGAGACGATTATTGAACATACATGTTGCAATTTATGTCAACTTGGAGTATTGTCCTCGATGTCAAAAGAGTGTTAGTTATGCTAGTTAGTTCATTTTGTTGTTTACCATCAATGAAAAAGAGGGAAATTGTTGAACATTGTTGTCATTGATGTCAAAGGAGTATTTTCCTTGATGTCAGAAGAGTGTCATATATGCCAGTTAGTTCTGTCATTGATGCAATGACACACAGAAGATTGGAGAATGCATAATATTGTCACACCATATCAGAGCATTTTGAGTTTCAAATATATATGTGGCTAGATATATGATGATGGAATCAATTGAGGAATATCTATAGTATCATAATACATCTATTCATGTGAATGGAAGTGATCCAAAATGTTTGAGGCATGTTATTGAGATAGAGAGATTTCTCTAGCAACACACTTATGTTTTGTATTCCCTTCTAGATGTGAGTTTTCTCTCTGGTTTGAATGGGGTGTATGTCTACACATGTTTTTATCATATTTCAGAGTTTTCACAAGTTATGTTTAGCATGCAAAATGATTGAGGTGACATAAGGGTTGTTGTGCTAGTTAATCAACCATTTGATGTTTCGAATCAATGTGGTGACAACTTGTAGCGTGTGCTTCTTGGAGGAAGCATATGGATGACCATTGAGACCAAATAAATCTACATTGGGAACTGCATAACATGTTCTATCATTTAGTGTAGCATGTGGTCTATTAGACCTGGCCTATCACACATTTGGTTAAGAGGTTTTTGTGTGGCTGACTTGTGGATATTATCTTTATGTTTTTGGGTTGACACATGAATGTAATTGTAAATGTAATTCATATATATAGATTTCTAGGATCCATCCTAAGAGGAGTTGTTGTGTGAATGCTATGTAATTAGGGCTTCAATGCGAATATTAGAATAATGTAATGTGAGTTGCATTCAATCATTGCACACCATTATCAAAAGATCATATGTTGTGTGGGAGAGTTTCTGAAGGTTGATCAGATCAAGTATAAGCTATGTTATCAGTTTTGGAGGTCCTTGTGATCTAGTAGGATTGTTGTCTTGCTTATTGAGTAGGTGCTCAAATTTGTATATTAGGGATTGGTGTCTCCAATAGGTTGGTTCCTACAAACAGAATTGGATATTGGTGTCCTCGGTAGGTTGGTGCCTACTTCATGATTGTAAGTGATTCATTCTTTTGTGAGGCTAGATTTGGGTAGTAGATCCAAGCAATTATTCTCATCGTGATTTTTCCCATCTTGGGTTTCCACATATATTTGGTGTTCTCATGTTTGGATGTGTGTTAATGCTTATCATTTGAATAGTTGTTATAATGAAAAAGTAAGATCCAAAAATGCTACTAAGGATAATTTGAATTGAAGTTGAGATTATGTATATACTGATTCACCCCCCCTCTCAGTATAAATTATGTGCCCTTCAGTCCACCCTCTTCTATTCTCAAGGAATACAATTTCTTCCTCAAGAAAATATTGTTTATTAAATATTTTGTTGGATACATCTCACCAAGTTTCTTCCATAGTTTCTGTGTAGAGGTCTCTTCATGGAAATTGATTAAAATGGATTATTCCAAGCACAATTTGATTAGGCCCTTGGCTTTATGGCCCATAACATCATATTGAGCAACCAAAGTAGGATTTATAGACCTTAAAACATTCTTATCAACAACATCCTATAGATCTTAATCTATTAGCAAATCCTCCATCTTCAACTTCCACATCTCAAAATTATTTTTAAAAAATTTATCCACCTCTATTCTCCTTGATGAACTTGCCATCTAAAAATTCTTGCAACAAGATCACAAAGTATCTTTTGCACAAGCTCCCACTCAAATCTAGATTATTCAAAAAACTCAACAACCCAACAGTTGAAACCAAAGGTGATTAGACTCTAATACCACTTGTAAGGAAGTTAAAGTAGTGAAACCACTTTTTACACTAATCTTGAGAGGAGGTAAAGCAAAAATTTACATATCTTTACAATAGTTATAAAAACTTAAATAAAAATAAATATAAATATAATTTAACTACAAAATAGTTATTTACATAGGGAAAACCCTTTCAAGAGAAAAATCCCGCACTCCAAAAGCCACCCAATATATTATTTAGAAATCACAAAGATTACAATATACTTGCAGAGCAAGCTTCTCATAAGAGTATCACTAACCAAAGATCTAGAGGCTACACGATCACTATCAAACTCTCATAATATATCACATTGCATAGCCATAATACACCTTATAAAATAGAGTTGCCTTCTAGGGCAAGATAAGGCAACGGAATATCTACCATAAAATCTTAAACCTAATGATGAATTGTCCAAATTTACAATAGTAAAATATACATAAAATATGGCTTTCGAGGGCGCTACCCTCGAACCCTTGTTGAGGTGTGCGACCTCTAGACCCCTTAATTGGGGGATGAGCCCTTTGAACCCTACAAGAGGGGTACTCCCCCCACACCCCCTGAGCTTACTTATCAATAGTAAACCTTTTGTGATTGCAAGGTTTAAATACATTTTCCCAATAAACATGAGTAGAATAAATGATTGAATCTCTAATACCACTTTTGTGTTACTAAACAAACCAAGAAAAAATAATTGCAATAAATTTTAAACAATGAACAAGTATGCAAGGATAGGAAGCACATGTTCTTCCAAGATGGACTATACCTACAAATCTAACTACAACACAAAAAGACTCACATGATGGCAACATTTTGCATTGAATTGAGACATATTTTTGATAAAGATATAGGATACATCTTTTTAGGTCTTGATATGAATTAAAATGACAATTTATTGAACAATAAATTGTTATATAAAGTCTCAAAAGTGGCATTGAATTAAGTGTGAAAATCTAGTGATAATTTTATAGTCATATTGCTCCTCTGTCTGGATGACTTGATCAAAAAATGCGGTTTAGAGTTGCAGCCAACCTCACACCTCCTTTTGCAAGTTGCTTTTCGACGACAGGCAGACGAGAGAGGAAATAATCATCTGCAATTGAATTTCATTTTCATGGCCTCAATGCTAAAATGGTGTGAAATCTTAAGTGGTAAAAACTA